>JAXCGZ010022096.1:0-12500 GCA_037179515.1 Halocaridina rubra | reverse complement strand
AGAGGGAGCAGGTGGTGTAGCTGCCTTGCTGTTACTTGGTGGTGGTTTACCATTACTTGCTTTTGCATTGGTACTTTCAGGAATAACACCATCTTTAACAAAGTGCATTTTAGATAAATGATGTCTATAGGCCCCCTTACTGATAAATGGTGTATCACAAAATGCACATTTCATGATACTATCGGCTGTAACTGCATCATTGCATGCCCAAGAGAATGCTAAAATAGCTCCAGGATTTGTCTGTGGTCCAGCAGTTGCACCACTTGTAGGTGGTGGCCGGGGCTGAGTTTCTGTCTTGTCACAAAGTTTTTGTAAAGCTGCAAGTGGGTGAGAGGAAGTTCCCTCACCACCACCACTGCCACCAAGGAGAGCTGAAAGACCACCTAATCCAGCTGCTCCAAGACCAGAGACGGTTCTCCCTACACTTCTATCTGAATGTGGAGTACCAGATCTACTGCTGCATCCTGCAGGTGAGCATTCTAATCTCCCTGATGGAGATTCTCGACCTGGATCATTAGTCAGCTCAATATTGTCATCACCTTCTTCCTCTTTCAACTTGAACTCCTCTTTCACCCGTATTTCCTCCTTTACTCTTATCTCTTCCTTTGCTGGAACTGACTCATGATCACTCATATCCCCATTGATTTCCCGCATTTCTTGCTTTACTTCCTCTCTTCCACAGAGGCTTTCTTGTTCGTTGTCTGAATGTTCTTCACCATTTTCTGTAGGAGTGGCAAAGTCATCTGGTGTGGGTGCATGATGACTGTCTGGGCGCAGTAATTCTAATGAACGTTCACTTCCACTACCATCTCTGGTTATGGAGCCAGTAGATGCGGGACGAGATCCTGGTCGCGACGGTGACCTGGGGAATGTGTCACGTGTGTCTGAATCTGCACTTGGGCTCATCATAGCATCTCCTACACCCCTCATTCCTGATCCTCTATCTCCAGAACCAAAGGATGGTGGAAGATTAAAAGTCGAAGGGGCTCCTACTCCGAGAGGTGGACCACCATGAAGACGTGAGAATGTAGCATACATACCCATTAGCTGTGGATCCATTAATGGTTTTGAGTAGTCAGCACTTTCATCAATGCCAAGTCGGCGAAGAATACTGGAACCTAATGGACCTGTACCAGATTTTGATTTGCCAGAGTCAAAACTTTTTTCAATCAGTTTTTCAAGTGCATTTAAAACTGATGGGGATTCAGATGCACCTCGACCACCTTTAGGTTTATCAAACTCTTTTTCTCTGGGGCTATCACGAGGAGTTTTTTCCGGTGTTTTCTTTCCTTCACTGTCTGTTTCTGGAGCAGAATCTATTTTGTTGCTGTAATCACTATCGGGAGAAAGTAAAGCAGATTTCAATAGGTCACGGCTCGGTGTTCCCACACAATTCCGGATGTGGTCTACAAATAAGGTGGTTTCAATCTTATCCCCACATTTTTCACAAGTAATGCGACCAGAGCTACCTTGGTCTTTTCCACCTCTCAGAGTATCTGAAGATGCTCGTAGTTCTTGCTGTGCTCTTTCCAACTCCAGCAGTTTCCTTACAGGTAGGGATTTCTTTCGTTTTTCACGTGTTTGTCTTCGGCGAGCTCCTGATTCTGTAATAGAGCGCATGATGTGTTCTTTGTAATGGGCATTCTTAACCATGTGGTTGCTGAGTTCTTTCAGTGATGCAAATGCTTGGTCACAGACTTTACATGTAAGTACTGCATTTACATGACTCTGATTATTTGACTTTTCCTCAGGAGATTTCCATGAAATAATTTGCTCCTGAGATATTATGTTAGTATAATGCTGAGTTTGTTGCATATGCTGCGTCATTTCTGCTAAAGACTTGAAACTTTGACCACACCACATACATTTGAGGATTTGTCTGGTTTGCTCAGCCCCCTTACCTAACCATACATCTTGACCACGAACTAGTTTACGGGGTAAGGGCATGGTTTCCTTAATACTTGACATGAGATCACTTGATGACGATGATCCAGATGCAATTGAAGAGGATGATGAAGGAGGCTTGGAAGTGGGGGTTTTGGTAGGTGTATACTGAGGTGGAAGGTGAGTGTGAATTGATGGTGTACTCGATGAAGGTGGCGGAATTGGTGGAGGCAAGTTAACACCACAATGTTTGGCTTCCTTCATATGAGCTGTAAGTTCTGCAAGAGTATTAAAGGAGGCTTTGCACCATACACATTTAAGTACATCCTTTGTAGCATCTTGTCCTTTGCTTAACCAGTGGCTTTGCCATGCAGTAGCTCGACCAGAGCTTCCAGTTAGGCCACCTCTGAAGAGATCCAGTCCACCATCAGCGCCTATTTTACTTAACTCGCTCATTCTTTCCAAGGCTCTTGAAGCTTCAGTAGGAGTTGGTGGTAGCCCCAAAGGGAATGGTGGAAGCTTTGTAGACGTAGCCTCAGCACTTTTCAGTTTTCCATTCCACAATGAAAGGTCTGGTTTTAGACCAGCCAGGTCGGGTCTAAGAGCAATAGCAGAAGCCAAATGAGGTGGTAGAGGAATACCCCAAGCACCTAAACCTTTGGCCAGCTCATGGTGCATTTTACCCTGGGCAGCCTCCAGCAGTGCATCTGCAGCACGCTTACGTGGCACAGATAAATCCAATGGTGAATCTCCATGCCTGTGCAGACCAGGTGGTGGTGGTGATCCAGCTAAAGAAGATCTTGAAGACATACTTAGGAGATCCTCTCTTGTAGGAACTGGAGACCTTCGAAGTGAAAAGTCGAGAATATCGGCCTCGTTGTCTAATCCTCTCATAAATGGAGAGGGTGATGATACTAGTGGGCGTAGAGCTGGTGGTGTAGCCCTTGGTGATGCAAATGGCGCTGGTGATGAATTTAAGGATTCACGAGGAGAGTGCCTTGGTGACATCTTTGGAGACATGCCATCCCTTGATGCCACACTTCCGCTATCCCTGAAATAGATATATTATCACATGAGCAAAAGTATACACTGAATACAAATAAATATAAAAAATATAAATTGAAATTTGTAAACGAAGAAGACTGAATACTGTAATTATAATTTTGTTGGGGGCCTATATTTATATGAATCAGGAATTTAGCAGAATTACTGTTGGACAGTACTAAGAAATAAGTAGAGAAAGGTACCTTCGTTGTCTAGGGCTGGATGATGGGGAATCTCCACCTTCGCATTCAGCACCATCTTTGTTCTCTCCTTCCTCCCCTGTAAGAAAAATGAGAAAAAATATTAATAAGAGAATAATTTGATATCATTTATCAATAAAATATAAAATATACGACATCAGGTAAAATAATTTTTCCGTGAGGAACCAAATTTCTTTAAATTCTTAATAAACAAAAAGGCACAAAATTTGCAAATCCAAAAACAAAAAGATTACAGCAATTAAAGTGGTTTTATATGTTTAACATCCAGTAGTGGTCTCTGGAAGATGAGATGAGAAAGAAAAAAAACATGTTCTATAACCAATCAGAAACTTATTAAGAACAGGGTGGCAGCCAAGTACAAAAAGGAAAAGTAATTAGCACTAATGACGAAGCTGCGTCGCCAATGATTTCTGACAATACCGACTCTTAACGCTGTGACTTAAAAAATAAAGGGTAACAAAAAGTGGTTCTCTATCCCCTCCTTACACATTATCCCTATCTTTTCATGACTATATACTAGTAAGACCTTTCATAAAAGGAATCTCTCTCTCTCTCTCTCTCTCTCTCTCTCTCTCTCTCTCTCTCTCTCTCTCTCTCTCTCTCTCTCTCTCTCTCTCTCTCTCTCTCTCTCTCTCTCTCTCTCTCTCTCTTTCTCTCTCTCTATATATATATATATATATATATATATATATATATATATATATATATATATAAACAAACTATAAGGGTTCAAAGCATCCGACCGGAAGAACTCCATTAACTAACCCCTTTCAATAAGGTTAAAAAAAGATAAATTAACCATTTACTTCAGTTAACAATGACAGTTAACAATCATAACAAGCCGCCTGTTTACCCCCCTTCAGCGAACAATAGCTCGAAAACAAAAGGGGTAAAAAAAAAGGGTGTTTTACTACTTTTTCACCATTATGTTTTTTTATCGTACATTTTTCCCGTATTTACTCTTTATATACAAAGGATGACTTTTAATATTTTTTAGAAAGGGGTAACAGAACATGTGTTTGTTTCTGTGAAGCTTACCGCTACTACTTCTACTACTACAACTAATACTCCTACTGTTACTACTACAACTACAGTTACTACTACTATTACTACAGTTACTACTACTACTACTACTACTACTACTACTACTACTACTACTACTACTACTACTAATAATAATAATAATAATAATAATAATAATAATAATAATAATATTCAATAACATTAAAGGAGATATGAAAAAATTATCTGTTTGAGAAGCATATAAAGCAGAGTATGTTAATGCATATTTACATTTTCAAAAATCACTTATATTTCTTCATTGCACTACCGAATAAGGGTACTGCGGTAGCGCAGTGGTTAAGTGCCCTTGACTCGGAAGGTGACAAACACGGTGCTTGAACCCACCGCTGAACGTTAAGATGGTAACTATCCTTAATTCCCCAGCTCCAACCTGTCTGTGTCTCTACCCCTTTTCCAATGAGGATTAGGAGCAACACATAAAATGACAAATAACATTGCTTTCACCGCAAAACGCTGAGATGGGCAACTAGCCTTAATTCCCCAGATCCAACCTGTCTGTGTCTCCCTATTCCAATGAGGATTAGGAGTGACATAAAATGGCAAATAACATTGCTTTACCAAATGTGCTTTTTTCATGTACCGTTTGCCTCTTTACCTCTGCCCCCCTACTCCATTACCCCCATTAAATCCCATTACACCTCTGCCCCTACTCCATTACCCCCATTAAATCCCATTACATTTATTCATACCAACGATGCAAATATCAATATTTGATTCCCGTATGCATTCCTACTTATGCATTCCCACCCTTCAGTGCACATCAAGTACAACATATCTAGTAAAAAAAAAATATATGTATATGAAATTATAATAAAATATTCACTTGACATGCGCATACATTTATGTATATATGTACACACACCTGCATAAAAATTGGCTTCCGCAAGTACGAGTATTCCATTATTCATAGACACACATACACACACAAACACAAAATAAATTAAAAACCCACCCGTAGCATTTTAACAAAGCTATGAATCCCCCCCCACACACATCACTCCACCCTAGGGATCTCTGCAAACCCCTACCCCTCAGGTAGAAAAAAATAAAATAAAATAAGAGATAAATGAAAATCCTTCATCATTCTGAGCACCGCACGAACATCACACCAAAATGCAAATAATTTACAAATTACTGGAAATATTTGAATACCTGTGAAACGCCATCAGCATACAATGAGTGCACACAGGCAGGCTTTGAATTGGTCTCATAATGACACTATGGAGATGGCACTGGGGAGGGGTACATACAAACAGGTAGGCATTGAACTGGTCTTAACATGGCACTACGGAGATGGCACGGGGGAGGGGTACATACAAACAGGTAGGCATTGAACTGGTCTTAACATGGCACTATGGAGATGACACGGGGGAGGGGACGTACACGCAGGCAAGAAACTGGTCTGGGGGAGGGTATGCACACGGGAAAGTGCTGGATTGGTCTCAAGTTGGCATTAGTGGAGATGGCAAAGGGAGGGGGGTTGCACACATGCGGGCATCGGTCTCAACATGGTACTAGTGAAGAAGGCACTGGAATTGGGGAAGTGCACACAAACTGGCACTGGATTGGTTTAAAATTGACAATAGTGGCGATGGCACTATACGGGGGGTGCACAAACAGACACTGAATTGGTTTCAACAAAGCATTGGTGGAGATGGCGCTGGGGGAAGAGGAGGAAGGAGGGAAACCAGTTTGAGGGGATCGAGAGAATGGGTGGGGCATTAGAGGGGAAGGGTGGGAGGATGAAAGAGGCAGTGTGTGGTATTGCTGTCCAGATCTCACCTGTATGTCAGCCCAGGTGGGTCGCAATTTGCAGCGTTGAGCTGACTGTTGACATTTGCCGCATACTATTTGAATACTGAATCATACTGCGGAGAGAATATTACCACAAACACCACTAGCACCATTCCCTGTCCCAGCATCAACAACGATCACACCACTATTAAAAGAGAGAGAGAGAGAGAGAGAGAGAGAGAGAGATCCTCCGACCAACAACCCTCAAAGCCCTTGTGTCTCTAATATTCAAGGTCGCTGAAAGTGACCAAGAAAAAACTTTGATAAAAAAAAAATACATGATCTAATCAAGACATATTTTGTAAAAATCATTATTCTTTTATAAAAGCGTAATCAGACGGTAATTGAAATAAAAATATTTAGACCTAACCCTCTGCATTATTTGTATGAAATTGTAGCCGTCAAAAGTGAAACGGTTTGAAAACCTGGACTATATTAACCGGGTTTGTTACATGTATGATAAACGATTCCAACACTGAATATTGAATACTTGTTGATATTAATATGTATGTGACAGGAGATTGCTGCTGTTACTCTCGCTTTCTATCTGCTGCCATCATCACACGAACGAGGCATATATAAAGAATTAGGTCTTGATATCAACGATGCGTCACTAAGAGCCATTGAGAAGAGGACAGGTAAATATGATTGCAGAAGAGGTCGAAGGTAAATGGTTGAATTCATATTCTCTCTCTCTCTCTCTCTCTCTCTCTCTCTCTCTCTCTCTCTCTCTCTCTCTCTCTTCACTGCCTGGCGGCTGACAGGTGACATTGTGTTTACCTCTCTGCCAACTGAACAACATCGTTCGGGTGACACGCCCTCGGGACTAACATGTCTTGCACAGGTCTCCTCCTCCGGTCTCCTCTTTTCTGTTGTTCCTCCAGAAAAATCCCTTCTCCTCCTGAAGCCCCCAGGCACACTTTCTCGGCGCCTTCTCTTCTCTTTTTCCCTATTTTATCCTCTCCCATTCCACTCTTCCATGGGCTCAAATTTTCAGTGTCTAACATCTTTCCTCATCTGTCCTCTGTATTCTCCTATTCTAAGCTATTATTTTCAGGGCCTGTTCCTTTTCCTTCTTCCATCCTCTTCCTTTTCCTCTTTTTTATTTCCATCCCCATTTTCCTTGACCTGACATTCAGGAGTCTACAACCTCCACTTCCGCCAAAAACTTTAGGGAAAATGATAACCCAAAACTTTTTTTGGAAAATTATAACCCTGCCATAATCCAATTGCTCTTTATCTTTTAGACAAACAAGGGGGGGGGGGTATTCACCCCCCAGAAGGGCTTTGGGATCAGAAAAAAAAAAACAGGAAAAACTTAAAAACCAGAAGCCTTTTTGTCTACCAAAGCAAAATCTGGAGACTTAGAAAATGCACTAATCACTGTTTGGTATTTTTCCAAGCATAATCACTGTTAAGAGCTTTCAGCTTTTTTTTTAAGTTTATTCATGCAGTTCAAATATTTTATTCTAAGCTTTTTATCTTCATGTCAGTCATTATGTAAAAGAAAAAAAAAACTCAACACGTATATGAGTCATATTCCCCTTACAAGAGAAAGGGTGAGTTAAGGCAAAATACTCTGGCTCATTGGGACGAGAAAATACGGAAGATTCCCAGTCCTCTCGCTCCGACCCATGTAGTCGACTCTTACGACACGCAGGAAGTATTTTAGCCCCCATCCTTCAGGGGGATAGAAATAAAGAGTTATGAATTATTATGAGTTTGAAGTACTTTAGTTAGACAATTAAACGAGAGAGAGAGAGAGAGAGAGAGAGAGAGAGAGAGAGAGAGAGAGAGAGAGAGAGAGAGAATGGTGAGGATAGTGATGAGTTGTAGGCGGACCCATCCGTTACGTACTAGGCTGCAGCTGTGCTGGATGACACTGAATAATGAATTTCGTTATATCCCCCCTCCAACGTGCCAACTCGAATGTAAATAACGTAAAAAAGGGGGGGTTAGTGGGGTTTTTATTGCCGATATCAAATTCATTAACACGTTATCATGTGTATGAGAATGTATTTCCATATTAAATGATATTTAACATATAATTATTTTTGGAGTATTTTTAATGTTGACCATTAAAATAATAATAATAATAATAATAATAATAATATTAATAATAATAATAATCCAAATAATAATAATAATAATAATAATACAAAGATAAATTTACTAATTATATATGAGCGGTCAATTTCGCTGCTAAAACCCAAAATAAAATAAAATATTCGATTCTTAATTACGAAGTCTGTACTAATAGTATAACAGCAGAACCCATTTCATACTAAGCGCCAAAAAACAAAAAAATTTAATTTACTCTTTTAGGCCTTTTTCATGGTTCATTAACCCTTGATTAATTTCTAATTCAGAGCATTTTTTGACCAGGTAAGGGGGTCAGAAGATACATCATTCATTGCTAATTAATTTTTTGAACCCAGCTACCTGATCATTAATATCAGAAAATGCCTCTGGGGCGACTCCAGAGGAAGGATGGCTAGATGACGTTGCTTGTCTAGGTTTTCATGTAATGATGATGAGATAAAACTGATGATGACTGACAGTGATGATGAGAATGTTTGTGATGATGATACGGAGTGATGGTGATGTGGTGTTCATAATGGCAGTAATGAGGAAGAGGAGAATTAGTTTGATCATGAATTAAAACTGATGATGAGGCTATAGAAGTAATGATGATGATGACAATAATACTGATATTGACAGTGACGATGATACTGTCAGCGATGATGAGAATGATGATGATGAATGACAGTTATGATGAGATGAAGCCGATGATGATGATGACGACGAGAGTGATATTGATAGTGATGATACTTAATGACACAAGATGGGGTACAAGAGAATCAGTTTATGATAATTCCAACAAGAAATGACGTTCTCAGAGTAAAAAGGTTCAAATTAGTTTCGTGGATCTTAACAGGATAATTTTTTTATTTATCTTACATGTTTATCTTTTATATGTTTAAGTGACAAAATTAGTCCCCATTCGAATGGGGGTGGACACTGACATGTTGAAACTGGTGGATTAGAGCTAGATGCCCTTACTAACGCCCCGAGGTGGGTTCCAATGTGGGTCTCTGATTTCCTGAGTAGCACCCTCTAACCACTGCGCTGCTGCGGTCTTTATAGATTTTAATTAATAAAAGCAGGAGAAATAATTTGAAAACACTTGAAGAAGTAGTTAATGTAATTTTATGTATACCTTAACAGAATTAGGGCCTCTTCATCTCAGTGGTAGAGCGTGCGGGTCGGGAAGTGACAAGCCTTAGCCCGCGGGTGAGGGTTAGGAAGGGGTAAAGGCATAGGCAGGGAGTTTGGCCAACAGAGCCTTGTGCCAGACTGTCAATATATATATATATATATATATATATATATATATATATATATATATATATATATATATATATATATATATATATATATATACACTGATATTTAAAAAAAAAAAAAAAAAAAAGTAGTTTTATGTACCTAAAAGATATCATACCTTTCTTGTTTCTGATAGTGAGAAGTATACAACAGAAAAAATATAAAAATTTTGGCCGTCATCATTGCAAGGGGGGGGGAATTGGCTGTTATATATATAAGTTGGAAATAATTCCCCATTAGCAGATAATTCGCCTATTGAGGCTACACCAATAATGAAAGCCCAAATCCTATTGTTATGCGACCTACAAATGAACCTGGAACTACTGTCCAAAATATTTGTCCAAACAGCAGTATAATTATATATATTATCGCATTTGATAATAATAATAATAATAATAATAATAATTATTATTATTATTATTATTATTTTTCTTGGTCGGGTATAACACTCCATAGATCCGGGCTTGAAACCGGCACTTCATTACGCTGTCTTGCTCCCCCAACGGCGCGGCTATGACGTGTACATACCGATATCTATTCCTACACGGTCACATAAGTGGTGCTGAGAGGAGTACCTAGTAGAGACGACTATTAGACAAGTGATAAATCATTGTAAAATTTATTATTATTATTGTCACTCATCTTTCTTTCTTTTTTTTAATTACCTCTGCATCATTTACAAAAATCATGCATTTGACAAAAAAAATAGAAAGTTAGAAACTTGTAAAAGATGAGAATGAACCAAAATACACCGAAGAAACCAATAAATAAAAAATAAATAAATAAACACCATCTAATCAACACAAGAGAAAGCACAAAAACGTCAACAGTGCCAAACATAATTCCCCTCTTGCTGATAGGACACAAAGCCACTTTGGATCCAGAGGTAATAAGAACTTAGTCCCTCTGTTCTCTTGGCATCATTCAATTCTTTCCTATTACATTTCTAAGTTCTTAAACACCCCCCCCCCCTCCCCTTGTTAGTTCACTCGCCGGTAAACACTTTTTTTTTCTTTTATCTATAGGACACATCATTGTATATTCTGAAAAGCAGAGACAAGGGACAGATAGGACAGGAGCCTACCCACCACATAGCTGGATCCTAAGCCCCCTCTCCAATCACCTGGACTCCAGTGGTCTCCAGGCAACGGCTGCATAATCACGTTCCATTAGAATAATAAGTTTCTAATGAAAGGCAGAGGTAAGGGACAGTGATAGTACAGAGCCCGATTATATACCTAGCATATAGCCGGGGCCCAAGCTTCCTTTCCAATCACGTGGAACCAGTGATCTCCAAAGCATTGGCTGAATAATCGGGTAGATCTACAGGAAATCACCGAACCCCCACTTACTTGCCCTGTTCAAGCGGTAATGTCATGAAATAGTGACAAAATTTTCCCCAATGTTAATCAGAGAACTGACTAGTGCTTAGGTCAATCATCAAGGATATATCTTATAGTTTAATAATCTATTTCTATATCAGGCCAAAGTAAAAACAAACATCACAACGTGTTCTTTTACTTTGACAAATACATCAACAAGGAATTCAGATGAAGAATGCATTTGGAGATAATTACAATGGCATTAATAAGACGATATTTCTGTCATTCCTATAGCTTCTTTAATTCTAATTTAATGTAATTTAATATTCAGCTAAAGGGAAAATTATGAGCTAAACACACCATGAAAAGGAATGTCAGATTAATGCATATGCAGCTAAATTATTAGCACATTTGTAAAGAAAAAAAAATATTCATAACAGTTAAAGCACTAACCAGAATACGTCAGCCATCTTCTATCATAAAAATCTGTATTCTCAAGTTGACTAAATTCAGTATTCTTGTTTGTGTAATTCTTATGAGAGACTAGTAATGCCACTTAATATCGTGCAGGCAGTACCTGTATTCCCATACAGTCCCCCCACCACCACTACCACACTTCTTGGGGGTCACTCACAGTGTATATGACAAGGGTTTTCTGCCGTGAGGCAATACAGCCGTGGTAATTTTTACTCCCATCACCATCTCGTGGCATCCACCCCAGACTCATCCGTGTCGGCTTACAGCACTGAGGTGATGCGGGAAAACTCTTTGGCCGGCGTCTTCTATTCACAACTAATATTATACTTTAACTTTTCAGCAACAGCGAAAAAATATCTTATTTCCAGTAGGAATTTTATATCCAGAGAGAGCATTAATTTCTTTGAAGAAAAAAAAATTATGTAGGATTTCAAGGTATAGACAGTGGCAATTCAAAATGATATGATATATATGTAACTTCTTCTTCTGCGTCTACATCTTTTCCCACTTTTATGTAGGGTCGATGTTTCTGGCCAGTTATCTGTACTGGCCATATGGGTTTTGGGAAAATTTCTATGGCCGGATGCCCTTCCTGCCGCCAACCCTCCCCATTTACCTTTCCTGACACTAGTACTATTAATTCTGAGCGTGGAAGTTCCCCATTGACAGTATTATTATTATTATTATTATTATTATTATTATTATTATTATTATTATTATTATTATTATTTTTGATGGTGGGGGTAACCCAGCAACGACCGGGCCCCACGGGAGAAGACCTTTGCTTATTTAAACTGTCGCTGACCGGTTGTTCAGGGACTATTGTGGTGAACGTGTATCCGCAAGAAGCTGAGATAACGTTTGGGTTTCTGGTGAATGGATGTGTGTTTTGACTGAGCCAACCCCGTGCAAGGTGGATGACAGCCATTGTGTGTGTGTGTGTGTGTTAAAAGTAAATCAGGGATCACAAGAATAATAATAATAATAATAATAATAATAATAATAATCCTTTATTCCAATGTACATTGGGTATTTAAATAAGATACATATATATTCCAGATAGACATCTGTGGTGTACGATATAGACATACTAAAACAAACAAATCATAAGGATGAGTGTACCATTAAAATTTACAAGTAAAATCTTCCTTTAAGAGCAACTTCTTAAGATTATATTTAAAAGTATGCACTGAACCAGCATTTTTTAGTTCTCTGGGAAGCTGATTATATAAATGAGGTCCACGAATGTTTATATCTCTTGAACCAATATCAGTTTTAGACCTTCGTA
>JAXCGZ010022095.1:0-19443 GCA_037179515.1 Halocaridina rubra | reverse complement strand
GTATTGCGGTTTTTTTTTTTTGGATGAATTATTATTTTATTTTATGGGTATATGCAAAACTATTAAAATATTAAAAAAAAAAAATTTCAGTATTTTAATTTTTTTTTATTGAAAAAAACATATTTCATTGTCTAATTGATAAAAAAAATTTATTTCCCAGCCTACGAATAATAAAACATTAAAATATAGTAAAAAACATAAATTTAGATTGATAGATAGATACATTTATTGACCACCTCTTTTGAAAAGTACAGTATAATCTTTACAAAAGGAATATTTGGTCCAAATTACAATGAATAAATACAATAGATTTTGTACAATTATCAAATAAGTAAATTAATTTTAAATTAATATACATTGTACTAATAACTGAATGACATACGTATGTACAGTATAACTCACAGTATTGCATCATGCGAAATAGTGTTCGATAGCGTACAATGTATTGGGGTCGCGGCTACGTGAGCTAGCATATATATTTATATTTCCAGTAGTTTCATGATTTTATTGATAAAAAATTGCATTTAATAGCCTAAGAATAATAAAACAGTAAAAAATAGTAAAAAACTTAAATACTAACAGTATTGCAACATGTAAAATACGATACCGCTATCAGCGTTTTGGACAAAGACTTGTTAAGTCTAACTCACGTGTGCGCCGTTCACGTTGTGCTTATTAAACGTTTTGCTTGTGTTCGATAGGGTACAATGTATTGGGGTCACAGCTACGTGAGCTAGCACATATATTTATATTTCCAGTAGTTTCATGATTTTATTGATAAAGAAAACGTATTTCTTAGCCTAAGAATAATAAAACAGTAAAAAATAGTAAAAAACTTAAATACTATCAGTATTGCAACATGTAAAATACAATGCTGCTATCAGCGTTTCGAACAAAGGCTTCCACCATCTTCCATTGTCTCGCCTCACTCATGTGCGCCGTTCACGTTGTGCTTATTATTATTAATATGTTTTGCTTGTGATTTTTTACTCGCATCTTTTAACCTTTGCAATGCCTCCCAAGCATCCTTCATCTTCTAAGGCTTCTTGTAGTGAGCCTAAGCGGCAAAGGAAAATGATAACCATTGTAGATAAAGTGAAACTCCTAGATATGTTGAAAGAAGGAAGAAAGTTTGTGGATATCGGCCGGTATTTTATGTAACCTTAAAAATTGTTGTAAAATACTGTACCTATGTATGTCACGTCATCATCACCTCATTCAAGGTAGGTTTTCCTATCACTTTCATAAAAAATTACTTTGTTTGCTGTTATTTATAATGTAAAGGGTGTTTTTTTAACAGTCCAGGGAGGGTTTATACAGTGTAAACGTAAAAATAAATTAAAATATCTATGTACATATAGGCTGATCCTACTCCGCGGTTTTCCTAGTTCGCGCCGGGTCCCGGAACCAAACTACCGCGATAAGGGGGGAAACACTGTACGAGAATTTCTATTTTTTTTAATATTTTAATATTTTTGCATATACCCAAAAAATAAAATAATAATTTGCCCCGAAAAAAACTGTGGTACAGTGAAAACGCGAACCAAGAAACGCTATCCAGCAGGGGATCACTGTATACAAAAAACATACATGTAAGCTGGTAAGCTCTTTCAAGTATCTTAAAGATGAAGTGCATTTTTATTTAAATTACAGTACTACTATCTTATAATAATATACAGTGATCCCTCGTTTATCGCGGGGGTAGGTTCCGGGACCAACTGCGATAGGTGAATATCCGCGAAGTAGGATCACCCTATATGTTCATAGGTATTTTACATTTGTTTTTATGTTTACTGTATAAACCCTCCCTGTACTGTTAATAAACCACCCTTTACTTCATAAATAACAGCATGCAAGCGTAAATTTATATGAAAGTTTTAGGTAAACTTACTGTGAATGAGGTGGTAATGACATGACATACTCATATACATAGGTATTTTACAATTATTTTTACGTTTACTGTATAAATCCTCCCTGCACTGTTAAAAAACCACCCTTTACTTTATAAATAACAGCATGCAAGCGTAAATTTTTATGAAAGTGATAGGGAAACTTACCGTGAATGAGGTGGTAATGACATGACATACTCATATATATATATAGGTATTATACAATTATTTTTACGTTTACTGTATAAACCCTCCCCTGCGGCTGACATCCGCAAACCTTCCTTCTTTCAGCATATCTAACAGTTTCACCTTATCCGTTATGGTTAACATCTTCCTTTGCTGCTTAGGCTCACTACCAGAAGCATTAGAAGATGAAGGACGTTTGGGAGGCGTTGCAAATGTTGAAATACGTGAGTAAAAAAAAATCACAAGCACAACGTATTAATAAGCACAACACGAATGGCGCACATGTGAGTTAGACTGAACGAGTGAGGCGAGACAATGGAAGATGGTGGGAGAACCAAGCTTCAATCAAACAGCCAATCAGACCCCATGATACAGAATATACAGAAAAACAAATATGTGATTCATTGTCTCCCACACTTTCATCCAATAGCATTCCATGAAATATCTCACGCAGGTGCGAGCCTTTGCGTTTTCTAAGACGGACAGTATTTCACATGGTGCAATACTGTAAGTTACATGTTTAAATTTATGTTTTTTACTCTTTTTTACTGTCTTTTTATTCTTAGGCTAGGAAATACTTGTTTTATCAATGAAATAACGAAAATTTCAATATGTACTAGCTCACATAAGGTGCGACCCTTTTTGTTTTCCAAAACGCTGATACCGGTATCGTATTTTACATGGTGCAATGCTGAGAGTATTTGTGTTTTTTACTATTATTTACTGTTTTATTATTCTTAGGCTAAGAAATACGTTTTTTTATCAATAAAATCATGAAACTACTGGAAATTTTAATGTATGCTAGCTCATGTAGGTTTGACCCTCTGCGTTTTCCGAAACGCTGATACCTCCTCTGCGTTTTCCGAAACGCTGATACCTTTTATCGTACTTACTATGGTGCAGAGTTACATGTTCAAATTTGTTTCTTTTTTACTATTTCTTACTGTTTTATTATTCTTAGGCTGGGAAATAAAAATTTTTTTATCAATAAAATAATGAAATTTTTTTTCAATAAAATAATGAAAATACTGAAAATTTTGATTTTTTTAATATTTTAATATTTTCGCATATACCCAGAAAAAAGAAACTGCAAAACAAATAAAAAAACGCGATACAGTGAATCCGCAATAGATGAACTGCGATATAGCGAGGGATTGCTGTATATCTTAAAATGTACCATACATTTGAAAATAAAAACATCCACTTTATCTGGCAGCACTGGCCACCATGCACGTCCCAGTGTATGCCTGTAGCCCACCGCATAATAAGAATGCTTTAATTTGTTTACTGTACAGTAAATCTGTATATCTTTTATACTGCACACTCTTTGCATGTTAATATAAATAACTACAGGTCTTTCTACTTTATGTACTTATAAAATATGTTTTACTTATCTTATGTCTTTGGCAAAGTGTGTCTATGTAAGGTTGTGGAACGTATCTATGCCCTTTATCATTGTATCCTATTGAAAATTACTCGTTTTTTCTCGCGATTTTCCATTTACCCGTTTCTTCTGAGAACTTATATTCGCGTTATTCTGAGAACTAGGTATATATATATATATATATATATATATATATATATATATATATATATATATATATATATATATATATATATATATATATATATATATATAATGCAGTAATCCCTCGTTTATCGCGGGTGTTCGGTTCTGGGACCACCCGCAATAGGTGAAAATCCGTGAAGTAGCATAAGCATATTTATTACAGGTATTTTACCTTTATTTTTACCTTTACTATATAAACCCTCCTTGCACTGTTAACAACTCACCCCTTACTTTATTAATAACAGTGCGCAAGCGTAAATTTATAAGAGTGTGACAGGTAAGTTTACCATAAATAACAGCGCGCGAGCAGAAAGCTATATGAACGTCATTGGGAAGCTCACCGTGAATGACCTGATGATGATGTTTACATACTTCATAGCCAAATACTATACAGCAATGACAGCTTTACGGCTGCTTTTTGTTAGAGAAGAACATGGTAATGGGGAGTTGTTGTCGCTGTTTCTTTTTTTGTGCGAAGATGGTCTTGTAAGGAGTTATGGCATCGTCGGTAATCTTGTAGAAGTGCACCGAACAAAACATATCATCGTCCCACTCCTGCGACAGTTGTTGAAGTTCTTTGGCCATGTTATACATGTTCTTCGACTTCATTGTGCGCTTCCTGTTGTTGTTCTTCCTCTTCTTTATTCGCTGATTTTGTTATTTCATCGAAGTCTTCATCAGTCAACGGCTGCAAGTGGCAGTTGATCAGTTCATTGACGTCTTCGTGAGTCATATCTTTAATGCTTTCTCTTGCTAGCAATGCATCCAACTTCACAGCTTTCTCAACTGCCGAGTTATGCACTTCGTCAGGAGCGAATCCCTTGTAGTCGTAGATGACTTAGGGCCACAATTTC
Source organism: Halocaridina rubra (assembly GCA_037179515.1). Classification (NCBI taxonomy): domain Eukaryota; kingdom Metazoa; phylum Arthropoda; class Malacostraca; order Decapoda; family Atyidae; genus Halocaridina; species Halocaridina rubra. The sequence continues at coordinate 14,944 of JAXCGZ010022095.1, read as the reverse complement.
TTCCAGCTAGCATTGATCGTGGTCGGCTTCATCTCTTTGATTGCATTCTGAATATTTTGAAGGCATGCAGCAATCGTGCAGTTACGCAAGTACGCCTTCAGTGCGAATTCTTTGTCCGCATCCATGGAGTCAACCAGGTTTACCAGGGCATTTCGTGTGTAGAGGACCTTGAACGCTCGAATAACGCCTTGATCCATAGGCTGACTCAGTGATGTCGTATTTGGTGGCAGGAACTCTACCTGAACACTGTCTTAATGGAGATCAGTTGCGTGGCCACCAGCATTATCCATCAACAGAAGGACTTTAAAGTCAAGGCCCTTCTCCACAAGATTAACTCTGACTTGAGGGATAAAGCATTGATAAAACCACTCCGATGTAAGGCTTTTCATGGTCCAGGCCTTAGGGTTAGTGGCTTAAGCCATCGGTTCCAAACTATAAAAGAAGTATTTCTGACTTTCAAAGGCATAAGGCAGTGTTCGCTAGTCGTGGGAACTAAGTTCATGTCTTTAAATATTATTGTTTTCACTTGATTTTATTCTTCAAAGCCCTAGGGTTCTTTGACTTGTAGATAAGCCCTGGGTTTAACATGAAACCTGCAGCAATCCCGCACATGACGAGGGTAACGTGATCTTTGTGTGCTTTAAATCCTGAGGCTTTAGCTTCTTCCTTGAAGAGAAAAGTGCGAGACAGCATTCTCTTCCAAAATAAAGTCTCATCCATGTTGAGCACTGGCTCAGGAGCATAACTGCCTTCCTCAATAATTTTCTTGAAGTTGTTGTTCACATAATCATCAACTGCAGCTGTATCTGCAGAGGCAGCTTCACCATGCACCCAAACGCTCTTTAGGCCAAAGCATTTTTTAAATTTGGTGAACCATCCCTTGGTAGCAGAACAATGGTTTCCTCGGTGGAGAATTGCTGGACGGTCCTGGTTGTGGGTCTTTCATTTCTCTTTTCTCCTCCTCCTCATGGTTGCCACTGTCGTCTTCGGGTTCGATTGCAGCGAATGTCTTATACAGCTTCTTCGCCTTTGTTTGTATGATACTGGTGTCTAAGCTGATGTTCTTCTTGCAATGAGCAATCCACAGGGCCAAAGCAGATTCCATCAACACTATTATCTTATTGCGGGGTTTTACGGCCCTCTTCGCTGTTTTGTTAAAAGTGAGAATCACTGTCTTCCTGACATTCGCCTGTTCCTTCTTGATGTAGCGAACAATAGTTTTGTTGATGCCGAAATGGTTTATAGCTTATATATATATATATATATATATATATATATATATATATATATATATATATATATATATATATATATATATATATATATATATATATATATATATATATATTATATAGTGTTCCCCGGTTATTTGCGTTTCTTGGTTAGCGTTCTCACTCTATCGCGTTTTTTTTTGGGATAAATTATTATTTTATTTTATGGGTATACGCAAAAATATTAAAATATTGAAGAAAAAAAAATTAAGTATTTTAATTTTTTATTGAAAAAAAAATTTCATTATTTAATTGATAAAAAAAATTTATTTCCCAGCCTACGAATAATAAAACAGTAAAAAATAGTAAAAAAAACGTATATTTAAATATACGTACGTACAGTATAACTCACAGTACAGGGTATTGCATCATGCGAAATAGTGTCCGATAATGCACAATGTATTGGGGTCACAGCTACGTGAGCTAGCATATATATTTATATTTCCAGTAGTTTCATGATTTTATTGATAAAAAAACGTATTTCTTAGCCTAAGAATAATAAAACAGTATAAAATAGTAAACAGTATTGCACCACGTAAAATACGATACCGGTATCAGTGTTTTGGAAAACGCAAAGGCTCTCACCTACGTGACCTAGTGAATATTAAAATTTTCATTATTTTATTGATAAAACAAGTATTTCCTAGCCTAAGAATAATAAAACCGTAAAAAATAATAAAAAACATAAAGTACTAACAGTATTTCATCATGTAAAATACGATACCGCTATCAACGTTTCGGAAACGAAAAGGCTCTCACCTACGTTAGATAGTTCATGGAATGCTATTGGCTGAAAGGTTGGGAGACGACGAATCACAGAATTGTTTTTCAACATTATCTGTATCATGGGGTCTGATTGGCTTTTTCATTGCAGTTTGCTTTTCCTTCCAATTTCCAATGTGCCGCCTCACTCGCTCAGTCTAACTCTCGTGTGCGCAGTTCTCGTTGTACTTATTAATACATTTTGCTTGTGATTGTGTTTTTACGCGTTATTTTACCTTTGCAGTGCCTCCCAAACGTCCTTCACCTTCTAAGGCTCCTGGTAATCAGCCTAAGCGGCAAATGAAAATGTTAACCATTTTAGAAAAAGTGAAACTCTTAGATACGTTGAAAGAAGGAAAAAGGTTTGTGGATGTCGGCCGCTATTTTGGCCTCAATGAATCTACTGTGCGTTACATCAAAAAGGACGAGGCAAAGATCAGGAAAACAGCGAGCATTTCTTTTGATAAATCGGCGAAGTGGCTCGTAACACCCTTCAATAAGGCAGTAGTGCAGATGGAAGTTGCTTTGGTCCTTTGGATTGCTGATTGCAGAAAGCAAAACATCAGCTTACACACCAATATCATACAAACAAAAGCGAAGAAGCTGTACGAGACATTCTATGCAAATGAACCTGATGACGACAGTGTCGACTTTGGAGAGGAGGAGGGGAGAGAAGTAGATATCGACGACCCACAACCAGGACCCTCCAGCAATTCTCCATCGAGTTTACAACCGTTCGTTGCTAGCAATGGATGGTTCTTCAAATTTCAAAAATGCTATGGCCTAAAAAGCGTTTCAGTTTATGGCGAGGCTGCCTCTGCAGATACAGCTGCCGCAGAAAATTACGCCAAGAACGACTTCAAGAAAATTATTGCCGAAGGGGAATATGTTCCTGAGCAAGTCTTCAACATGGATGAGACTGGGTCATTTTGGAAGAGAATGCCATCTCGCACTTTTCTCTTCAAGGAAGAAGCTAAAGCCCCGGGATTTAAAGCGCACAAAGATCGCGTTACCCTCATCATGTGCGGGAATGTTACGGGCTTCATGTTAAAGCCCGGGCTTATCTACAAGTCAGAGAACCCTAGGGCTTTGAAGAACAAGAATAAGAATCTGCTGCCAGTGTATTGGATGCATAACCGTAAGGCCTGAATCACGAAAAGCCTCACATCGGACTGGTTTCACCAATGCTTTATCCCTCAGGTAAAACTTTATCTTACGGAAAAAGGCCTTGAATTTAAAGTCCTTCTTTTGATGGATAATGCTGGTGGCCACGCAACCAATCTCCAATATGACGGTGTTCAAGTTGAATTCCTGCCACCGAATACGACGTCACTGATTCAGCCTATGGATCAAGGCGTTATTCGTGCGATTAAGGCCCTATACACACGAAATGCCCTGGCGAACCTAGTTGAATCCATGGATTCGGACAAAGTATTCTCATTGAAGACTTACTGGCGTAATTACACGATGGCCACATGCCTAAAAAATATTCAGAAAGCAATCAAAGAGATGAAGTCGGCCACAATCAATGCCAGCTTGAAGAAACTGTAGCCCGTAGTCATCCACGACTACAAGGGATTTGCTCCTGACGAAGTGCAGAAGGCGGCAGTTGCGAAAGCTTTGATGTTGGCTGCATTGCTAGGAGGAGAAGGCTTTAAAGATATGACTCACGAAGATGTGAATGAACTGATTGACTGCCACTCGCAGCCTTTGATTGATGAAGACTTGGATGAAATGACAAAATCAGCGAGCGAAGAAGAGGAAGAACTTGAGGAATCGCACGAACCAATTGAAGAACCTGCCCTTGCACTCGAACGTTTGGCAGTCATGTATGAATATGTGAAAGCAGTCCAGCAACTCTCGCAGGAATATGACGATTATATGGTTCGTCCGGTGACCTTCTGTAATTTTCTCTACGATGCCATGATTCCTTACCATACCATCTTCCAACAAATGAAGAAACAGCGACAGCAACTCCCCAATACCATGTTCTTCTCCCCCAAAAGGTAGCTGTAAAGCTTTTATTGATGATGTCACGTCATCATCACCTCATGCACCGTAATTTTATCTATCACTTTCATAAAAATTTACGTTGCTTGCTGTTATTTATAATGTAAAGGGTGTTTTTTTAACAGTGCAGGGAGGGTTTATACAGTACGTAAATGAAAAAATAATTGTAAAATTCCTATGTATGTCACGTCATCATCACATTCACGGTAAGTTTTCCTATCACTTTCATAAAAATTTACGTTGCTTGCTGTTATTTATAATGTAAAGGGTGTTTTTTTAACAGTGCATGGAGGGTTTATACAGTACATAAACGTAAAAATAATTGTAAATGAGTGTCATGTAATTACCACTTCATTTAACGTAATTTTATCTATCACTTTCATATAAATTTATGTTGCAAGCTGTTATTTATGAAGTAAAGGGTGGTATGTTAACAGTACAGGGAGAGTTTATACAATGTAAATGTAAAAATATATTAAAATATCTATATACATATAGGGTGATCCTACTCCGCGGTGTTCCTGGTTTGCGCCGGGTCCCGGAACCGAATTACCACGATAAGGGGGAACATTGTATATATATATATATATATATATATATATATATTATATATATATATTATATATATATATATATATATATATATATATATATATTATATATATATATATATTATATATATATATATATATATATATATATATATATATATATATATATATATATATATATATATATATATATATATATATATATATATATATATATATATATATATATATATATACAGTAATCCCTCGTTTATCGTGGGGGTTCGGTTCTGTGACCGGCCGCGATAGGTGAATTTCCGCGAAGTAGGAACACCTTAATTTTTTTTTTTTTTTTTAAAGATGATTATGACACTGGGACGGGCCAAAAATGATAAAATGAAACAGCCTTTATCAGGCTGTAAAGAGAAACAGAGATGATTAATGCATATCCAGCTCTCTGCTGGGTTTTAATATACCTCTGCATTACTTTCACGATGTCTATTTCAAAATTTCTCCTTAGATCTTATTATTATTATTATTATTGGCAACAATAATTTTCCTTTGATGATGATTGTGGAGATTATTATTATTATTTTTTTTTTTAAAGATGATTATGACACCGGGACGGGCCAAAAATAATAAAATTAAACAGCCTTTATCAGGCTGTAAAGAGAAACAGAGATGTGTAATGCATATCCAGCTCTCAGCTGGGTTTTAATATACCTTTGCATTACTATCACGATATCCACATTTGTGGATAGAGATTCGTTGTCCCGCCTCCCCCTCCTCCTCTTTTACCACTTAATGCGATCGACTATTATGAAGAGAATTGAAAAAAAGCATTAACAACAAACAGCAAGCAAACTTTCGATATAATATCGTCAGGGAAATAGCGTGCAAGCGTGTATCAGCTGATACAGAAGCGCCAAAACATTTGCTGATAGAGGTTCGTTCTCCCGTATCCTCCTCATTTTCTACCGCTTAATGCGATTTGAATATTATGAAGAGAATTGAAAAAAAGCATTAAGAACAAATAGCAAACCAACTTTCGATATAATATCGTCAGGGAAATAGCGTGTAGAGAATATATATATATTTCATTTAAGTTTCCCATTTACAGTACGATATACATTTTCTTTGTAACAAATTGTATAGTTTTCTTTTTCTCTCAGCTGACTTTGTTTACCTTAAGATTTCGTGCCGCTGGGTCGATATGTGAAGAAGATAGAATAATGTTTAGAACCAAGGAATATTAATAATACTATAATCATGAAAATTAGATAAACCCCAAATAGGGTGAGTAAATAAATATTTATGAGTAAGATATTGTGCCTGAATAGTGATAAGCATCAGCTGATACGGAAGCGGCAAAATGTTTGAGGATTGAGGTTCGTACTCCCGCATCCTCCTCATCTACCGTTTAGTGCGATCAGATACTTTGAAGAAAATTAAAAAGAAGCATTAAGAACAAACAGCAAACAAACTTTGATATAATATCGTCAGGTAATTAGCGTGCGAGCGTGCATCAGCTGATACGGAAGTGGCAAAACGCTTGCCGATAGAGGTTCGTTCTCCTGCATCCTCCTCCCCTTCTACCGCGCAATGCGATCGAATATTATGAAGAGAATTGAAATAAAGCATTAAGAACAAACAGCAAAGAAACTTTCGATATAATATCGTCAAGGAAATAACATGTAGAGAATATATATATTTCAATTAAGTTTCCCTTGTACAGTACGATATATATTTTCTTTGTACGAATTGTATAGTTTTCTTTTTGTCTCAGCTGAGTTTGTTTACGTTAAGATTTCATGCAGCATGGTCGATATGTAAAGAAGATAGAATAATGTTTAGAACCAAGGAATAATACTATAATCTTGAAAATTAAATAAACCCCTAATAGAGTGAGTAAATAAATATTTTATGATTAAGATATTGTGCCTGAATAGTGATAAGCATCAGCTGATACGAAAGCGGCATAATGTTTGCGGATAGAGGTTCGTTTTCTTGCATTTTCCTCCTCTTCTGTCGCTTAATGCAATCGAATATTTTGAAGAGAAGTGAAAAAATGCACTAAGAACATATAGCAAACAAACTTTTGATATACACCTTGTTCCTTTTTTGCTACGAGTTTTTATCTGCGAAATTGCAATAACGCCCCCAAAATATATTAGTAAAAAATTTGAATTTCGTGAATAATGACCCCCCCCCCTTTTTTTTTTTTTTTTTTTTATAGCGCCCGCGGATGCATCTTCCACGAGTACAAAGAGGATTATGATAAGAAAAGATCATCATCAATATACATTATATATACACCCACCCTACCTCTGTCATATGTCTATCTAATCTACATTTGAAGGTGTCTAAGGTATTGGCATTTATTATCCTACTAGGAATACTCTACGGTATTACCAAGCCAATTTTCACCAATTTCCCTTCTGAACCTAAATTTATCAAGCGTAAATCCAATACCCATTACGAGTTTTGGTTTGATCATGAATTTTTAAAACTTTATTAATATCACCCTTGTTTATCCCTTTAAACCATTTATGCACCTCAATCATATCCCCCCTAACTCAGTGCCTCTCTAGAGAATGTAGATTAAGTTTTTTAATCTGTCATATGGTAGATTTAGGCATTGCAGAATTAATTTTTTTTTTCGTGTTTTAGTCTTGCTTTGGATATTTATAATTTTTATTTTATCTTTGTTTACATTTGCCAATAGAGGTTCGTTCTCCTGCATCCTCCTCCTCTTCTACCGCATAAGTTACTTGCTCACGCCCACCATGCATGTCCCAGTGTATGTGTATGACTGTTGCCCACTGCATAATAGAGTACAGTACAGTAATATATGTTAATTTCTATCTGTAATGTGAATATGAATATCTTTTGTATACTCTCAAAAATGGATACAGGGCTTTCTGCTTTGCTATGTAGCAGTAAAATATGTTTTTTACTTATCTTCTATCATTGGCATGGTGTGTCTATGTAAGGTTTGGAACGTATATATGCCCTTTATCATTGTATCCTATGGAAAATGACTCGTTTTTTCACGCGATTATCCATTTACCCGACACTTCTGAGAAACTATCTAGGCGTTATTCTGAGAGCTAGGTGTAATATCGTCAGGGAAATGGCGTGCAAGGGTACATCAGCAGATATGGAGGCGGCAAAACGTTTGCATCCTCGTGCTCACCGCCACCATGCTCATCCCAGTGTATGTCTGTTGCCCACCGCATAATAGAGTGCATTAATTTGTTTACTTAACAGTAAATTTGTTTATCTTTTATACTGTATACTATTTGCATGTTAATATAAATAACTACAGAGTCTTTGTGCTTTGTTATGTACTTAAAAAATGTTTTACTTATCTTATATCTTTGGTATAGTGTGTCTATGGACTGTTGTGGAACATATCAATGCCCATTATCATTGTTTCTTATGGAAAATTACTCGCTAAATTACACCTGATTCTCTGAATAGCGAGGAGATAGGTTCCCAGAAATCACGGGTAAATGGAAAATCGCGTGAAAAACGAGTAATTTTCCATAGGAATCAATGATAAAGGGCATATCTCGTTCAACAACCGTCCATAGACACACTATACCAAAGATATAAGATAAGTAAAACATATTTTATAAGTACTTAACAAAGCACAAAGACCTGTAGTTTTTTTTTTTTTTTTTTTTTTTTTGTTAAGAGTGTGACACCGGGACAGGCAGAAACTGCCCTCATCAACAAAGGCCCGGGCACGAGAAAATACCAAGACGAAGGAAAAGAAAAAGGTTAAGGGCAAGCCAGAGATGAGGTAATGTCACACAAAGGAAAACGACAGACAGAAAAAAACAGTCAAAGTAATGAGGACCCAGAGATATGAAGGACTAGGCTCTGAGATGACGATAGATCTGCTTTTTGAAGGATGAAAGGTCATAAGAATTAGGAAAGACAGAAGGAGGAAGAGAATTCCAGAGTCTGGAGGTAGATGGGAAGAAGTAGTCGCTGCACCGACCAATCTGCGAGCATGTTATTTATAATAACATGCAAATAGGATACATTATAAAAGATATACAGATTTACTCTACAGTAAACAAATTAATGCACTCTATTATGCCGTTGGCAACAGGCTTTCTCTGGGACATGCATGGTGGCCGGACACACTATGCCAAAGATATAAGATAAGTAAAACATATTTTATACTTACATAACAAAGCAGAAATATCTGTAGTTATATCCTGTCGTTTTGTTGCATTTTACATCAATTTGACTTAGATAATCAGCGTGTCTATACAATAACTTCATCACTAGGGTTGGAAGCAAGTGTTGGAAGAGTGGTATGTGTTGTGGTGAGCTATCCTGATTCACTCTTTTGCTACTACCACTTTTGCTTCAACCAAAATATGATCAGACATCCCAGCAGCCACACCCCTAAATGCATGCACATCTTTCACTCTACCAATCATGCTCTTTGCTACCAACACATAATCCGTCAGTGCTCTTTCTTTCACTCTTCCATTTGCCACTCTCATCCATGTATACTTATTTATTAACTTCTTCTTGAAAAAACTATTACCTATCACCAGCTCTTGCTCCACACACATATCTAACAGTCTCTCGCCACTCTCATTCCCACCTGGTACCCCATACTTTCCTACAACACCTTCTATCTCTCCATCACCCACTCTGGCATTCAAGTCACCCAACACAACTACATAGTTTCTTCTACTCAGACCATCCACACATCTAGTTAACTCATTCCAGAATTTATCCCGCTCTTCCTCACTTCTCTCACATCCTGGCCCATACGCACTAACAAAAGCCCAACATTCCCTACCTATTCTAGCCCTCACCCACATCAGCCTAGATGTCACTTCTTTACATTCCACTACCTTATTTACCATCCATTCACTCAGCAATAATGCCACACCTTCTCTCGCTCTCCCCCTTTCAACCCCAGACACCCTACCTGTCACATCACCAAATGCCACTTCTCCTTTTCCTTTCATCTTCGTCTCACACAATGCCAATACATCCATCCTCCTCCTACCAAACATATATCCAATTTCACATCTTTTGCTCTCTATCGTACTACAACCACGCACATTTAGACACCCCAAAACTAGAGTTTGGGGAGAAGTTATTCTCCCCTCTACTCCCCTTCTTCTTTGACGTCTCGCAGGAAGTTAATACAAGGGGGGATTACTAGTCCCCCCGCCCCGTCCACTTTTAGTCGCCTCTTACGACACGCAGGGAATATGTTGGGGCTATTCTTTGATGCTGTGCCCGCCACCATATATATATATATATATATATATATATATATATATATATATATATATATATATATATATATATATATATATATATATATATATATATATATATATATATATATATATATATATATATATATATATATATCTATACACACAGTGTTCCCCCCCCTTATCGCGGGGGTTCGGTTCTGTGACCCGGCGCGAACCAGGAAAATCGCGGAGTAGGAGCAGCCTATATGTACATAGATATTTTAATTTATTTTTACGTTTACACCGTATAAACTGTATAAACCCTCCCTGTACTGTTAACAAACCACCCTTTACTTCATAAATAACAGCTTGCAAGCGTAAATTTATATGACATACTCTTGTACATTGGTATTTTACAATTATTTTTACGTTTACTATATAAACCCTCCCTGCACTGTTAAATAACCACCCTTTACTTTATAAATAACAGCATGCAACGTAAATTTATATGTACGTGATAGGTAAACTTACCTTATCTGTTATGGTTAACATTTTCCTTTGCCGCTTAGGCTCACTACAAGAAGCCTTAGAAGATGAAGGATGCTTGGGAGGCATTGCAAAGGATAAAATATGCGAGTTAAAAAAATCACAAGCAAAACATATTAATAATAATAAGCACAACGTGAACGGCGCACACGAGTGAGGCGAGACAATGGCAGATGGTGGAAGCCTTTGTCCGAAACGCTGATAGCGGTATCGTATTTTAAATGTTGCAATACTGTTAGTATTTAGGTTTTTTACTATTTTTTACTGTTTTATTATTCTTAGGCTAAGAAATACGTTTTTTTTTATCAATAAAATCATGAAACTACTGAAAATATAAATATATATGCTAGCTCATGTAGCTGCGACCCCAATACATTGTACGCTATCGAACACAAGCAAAGCGTTTAATAAGCACAACATGAACGTGCACACGTGAGTTAGACTGAACGAGCCTTTCTCCGAAACGCTGATAGCGGTATCGAATTTTACATGTTGCAATACTATTAGTATATATGTTTTTTACTATTTTTTACTGTTTTATTATTCTTAGGCTAAGAAATAGGTTTTTTTTGTCAATAAAATCATGAAACTACTGGAAATATAAATATATATGCTAGCTCACGTAGCCGCGACCCCAATACATTGTACGCTATCGAACACTATTTCGCATGATGCAATACTGTGAGTTATACTGTACGTACGTATATCATTCAGTTATTAATACAGTGTATATTAATTTAAAATTTATTTACATATTTGATGATTGTACAAAATCTATTGTATTTATTCATTGTAATTTGGACCAAATATTCCTTTTGTAAAGATTACACTTTTGAAAAGAGGTGGTCAATAAACGGTGCTATCTATCTATCTATCTATATTTATGTGTTTTACTATATTTTACTGTTTTATTATTCGTAGGCTGGGAAATAATTTTTATTTATCAATTAGATAATGAAATATGTTTTTTTCAAGAAAAAAATTAAAATACTGAGAATTTTTATTTTTTTAATATTTCAATATTTTTGCATATACCCAAAAAGTAAAATAATAATTTGCCAAAAAAAAAAAACGCGGTACAGTGAAAACGCGAACCAAGAAAAGCGATACATGGGGGGGAACACTATATATATATATATATATATATATATATATATATATATATATATATATATATATATATATATATATATATATATATATATATATATATATATATATATACATACAGTGATCTTTCGCTGTATCGCGTTTCTTGGCTCGCGTTTTCACTGTACCGCGATTTCTTTTACCTAATTTTTTTTTTTTTTGGGTGGGTATATGCAAAAATATTAAAATACTAAAAAAAAAATTTTCAGTATTTTTAATTTTTTTTTATTGAAAAAAACATATTTCATTATCTAATTGATAAAAAAAAATTATTTCCCAGCCTACGAATAATAAAACAGTAAAAAATAGTAAAAAACATAAATTTAGATATACACTATAACTCACAGTATTGCATCATGTGAAATAGTGTCCGATAGCGTACAATGTATTGGGGCCACAGTTATGTGAGCTAGCATATATATTTATATTTCCAGTAGTTTCATGATTTTATTGATTAAAAAATGTATTTCTTAGCTTAAGAATAATAAAACAGTATAAAATAGTAAAAAACATAAATACTAACAGTATTGCACCATGTAAAATACGATACCGGTATCAGCGTTTCGGAAAACAAAAACGGGCGAACCTACATAAGATAGTGCATATTGAAATTTTCTTTATTATATTGATAAAACAAGTATTTCCTAGCCTAAAAGTAATAAAACAGTAAAAAATAGTAAAAAACATAAATTTAGATATATAACTCACAGTATTGCATCATGTGAAATACTGTCTGATAGCGTACAATGTATTGGGGTCGCACCTACGTTAGCTAGCATATATATTAAAATTTCCAGTACTTTCATAATTTTATTGATAAAAAAACGTATTTCTTAGCCTAAGAATATAATAAAACAGTAAAAAATAGTAAAAAACATAAATACTAACAGTATTGCAACATGTAAAATACGATACCGCTATCAGCGTTTCGGACAAAGGCTTCCACCATCTTCCATTGTCTTGCCTCACTCGTTCAGTCTAACTCACGTGTGCGCCGTTCACTTTATGCTTATTAATACATTTTGCTTGTGATTTTTTTACTCGCATATTTTAACCTTTGCAATGCCTCCCAAGCATCCTTCATCTTCTAAGGCTTCTTGTAGTGAGCCTAAGCGGCAAAGGAAAATGTTAACCATAACAGATAACGTAATTTTACCTATCACGTACATATAAATTTACGTTGCATGATGTTATTTATAAAGTAAAGGGTGGTTTTTTAACAGTGCAGGGAGGGTTTATACAGTAAACGTAAAAATAATTGTAAAATACCTATGTACATGAGTATGTCATATAAATTTACGCTTGCATGCTGTTATTTAAGAAGTAAAGGGTGGTTTGTTAACAGTACAGGGAGGGTTTATACAGTTTATACGGTGTAAACGTAAAAATAAATTAAAATATCAATACACGAATAGGCTGATCCTACTCCGCGATTTTCCTGTCTCGCCCTGGGTCCCGGAACCGAATCTTCGCGATAATTGAAGGAACACTGTATATATATATATATATACAGGAGATATATATATATATATATATATATATATATATATATATATATATATATATATATATATATATATATATATATATATATATATATATATATATATATATATATATATATATATATATATATATATATATAATATATATATAATATATATATATATATATATATATATATATATATATATATATATATATATATATATATATATATATATATATATATATATATATACAGTGTTCCTTCCATTATCGCGAGGGTTTGGTTCCGGGACCCGGCGCGAGACAGGAAAATCGCGGAGTAGGATCAGCCTATATGTACATAGATACTTTAATTTATTTTTACGTTTACACCGTATAAATTGTATAAACCCTCCCTGTACTGTTAACAAACCACCCTTTACTTCATAAATAACAGCATGCAAGTGTAAATTTATATGACATACTCATGTACATAGGTATTTTACAATTATTTTTACGTTTACTGCATAAACCCTCCCTGCACTGTTAAAAAACCACCCTTTACTTTATAAATAACAGCATGCAACGTAAATTTATATGTACGTGATAGGTAAACTTACCTTATCTGTTATGGTTAACATTTTCCTTTGCCGCTTAGGCTCACTACAAGAAGCCTTAGAAGATGAAAGATGCTTTGGAGGCATTGCAAAGGTTAAAATATGCGAGTAAGAAAATCACAAGCAAAACGTATTATTAAGCACAACGTGAACGAGCACACGTGAGTTAGACTGAACGAGCCTTTGTCTGAAACGCTGATAGCGGTATCGTTATTTTACATGTTGCAATACTGTTAGTATTTAAGTTTTTTACTATTTTTTACTTTTTTATTTTTCTTAGGCTAAGAAATAAGTTTTTATCAATAAAATCATGAAACTACTGGAAATATAAATGTATATGCTAGCTCACGTAGCTGCGACCCCAATACATTGTACGCTATCGGACATTATTTCACATGATGCAATACTGTGAGTTATACTGTACGTACGTATATCTAAATTTATGTTTTTTACTATTTTTTACTGTTTTATTATTCATAGGCTGGGAAATAAATTTTTTTTATCAATTAGGTAATGATATATGTTTTATTCAATAAAAAAATAAAAATACTGAAAATTAAATTTTTTTTAATATTTTAATATTTTTGCGTATACCCCCCAAAAAAATAATAATTTGCCAAAAATAACCATGGTACAGTGAAAACGCGAGCCAAGAAACGCGATCCAGCGAAGGATCACTATATATATATATATATATATATATATATATATATATATATATATATATATATATATATATATATATATATATATATATATATATATATATATATATATATATATATATATTGACATTTATTATCCTACTAGGAATCCTGTTCAATGCATCATGCTCTACGGTATTACCTAGCCAATTTTCACCAGTTTCCCTTCTGAACCTAAATTTATCAATTTTATATCCATTACCCATTACGAGTTCTGGTTTGATCATGAATTTTTAAAACTTTATTAATTATCACCCTTGTAATGACCTGTCAGATGTGAAGGGATTATAAAAGATGTGTAATGAATATCCAGCTCTCTGCTGGGTTTTAATATACAGTGATCCTTCGCTCTATCGCGTATCTTGCCTCGCGAGTTCACTGTACCACAATTTTTTTTGCCAATTTTTTTTTGGGGGGGGTATATGCAAAAAAAATAAAATACAGTGTTCCCCCCCTTATCGCGGTAGTTCGGTTCCGGAACCTGGCGCGAACCAGGAAAACCGCAGATTAGGATCAGCCTTTAAAAAAAAAATAAATAAATAAATAAAAATTAAAGATGATTATGACACCAGGATAGGCCAAAAATGATAAAATAAAACTGCCTTTATCAGGCTGTAAAGAGAAACAGTGATGGAGAGTGTAATG
>JAXCGZ010022094.1:10000-15000 GCA_037179515.1 Halocaridina rubra | reverse complement strand
TATGGACACAAAGCAGACCCTTGATGCAGACCAACATTTACTGAGATATTTTTCGTTAAGCCCACACTGCTCTTAACATTTAACTCTGCCCTCTCATGCTTATCTTGGACGATTCTTACATATTTCTTGAGGACTCCCTTTTCTCTAATACACCTCCACACCTCTTGGCGTGGTACTCGATCATATGCCTTTTCTAGGTCAATAAAGGCCATATGCAGTCCTTTCTGTTTCTCCCGATGCTTTTCTATCATTTGTCTCAAGGCAAATATTTCATCCAATGTCCCTCTTCTAGGCATGAAGCAAAAAACTGTTCATCTCTAATTGTCGTTACCTCTCTGAGTCTCCTCTCTATGATCTTCTCCCATATCTTCATAGTATGACTTAACAACTTTATACCTCTATAGTTTCCACACTCCTGAATGTGTCCCTTTCCTTTATAGATTGAGATGATTAAGCTTCCTCTCCACTCCTCTGGCATCTTTTCCTGACTAAAGATCTTTTGCATTAAGTCCCACAAGATATCTATGCCTTCCTCTCCAAGACTCTTCCATACCTCCAATGGCATCTTATCAGGTCCTGCTGCCTTTCCATTTTTCATTTTCCTTACTGCCCGCTCTACCTCTCCTCTAGCCAGTGTTGTTGTAACTACTTCATTTGGAAGGCCATCTTCAAATACTGCTCTTGGGTTCTCTTCATTTAGTAATCCTTCAAAATAAGATTCCCATCTGCTTTTTATTTCTTCCTCTTCTGCTAAAACTACTCCATAGTTATCCTTTATTTGTCTCACTTGAGTCAAGTCCTTGGTTGCAGCATCTCGGACCTTGGCAATTCGCCATATTTTCTTCTCTCCATCTGGTGTTTCCAGCTCTTCATAGACTTCATTCAATGTGTATATGGATGGAGTGGTAAGGGAAGTAAATGAAAGACTATTAGACAGAGGCTTGGAACTAGTGGGTGAGGAGGGAAGGTTGTGGAAATTGAGTCAGTTGATATTTGCAGATGATACTGTACTGGTGGCTGATACTGAAAATGAATTGAATCATTTGGTGACTGAGTTTAATAGTGTGTGTGAAAGAAGGAATTTGCACGTGAATATTGGTAAAAGTAAAGTCATGAGATGCACGAGGAGTATCAATGTTGGCAGATTGAATGTAGGAGTGAAGGGGAGTTGATTGAAGAAGTTGAGAGTTTTAAGTATCTGGGGTCACATGTATCAAGGAGTGGACGAGTGGATGTAGAGGTAAATCACAGAGTGATGGAGGCTAGTAAATGTCTAGGTGGGTTGAAAAGTTTAATGAGAAATAGATATTTGGGAATGAATGCAAAGAGAAGGATATACGAAGGTGTGATTGTGCCGACAGCATTGTATGGAGCAGAGACTTGGAATGGAAGAGAGGATGAAAGAGACAAGTTGAATGTAATGGAGATGAGGTGTTTGAGAGGTATGATTGGTGTATCTAGAATAGTAAAAGTAAGAAATGAGGATGTCAGCCAGAGAACGGGTGTTGGAATGAAGCTGTCGGATAGGTTAGATCAGAAAGTGTTGAGATGATTTGGACACATGGAAAGGATGAGTAATGAACGATTAGTGAAGAGAGTGTGAAGTGTAGAGGTGATTGGAGTTAGGTTAAGAGGGGAATCTAGAATGAGATGGATGGATGGCGTAAAAAGAGCACTGAATGCCTTGGAATGTCAGTGGAACAGGGAAGAGTGCGTGCAAGAGATAGAAATGAGTGGAGGAAGATTGTGCATATATGACGCGGCCCAAAGGGATTGCTTGCACCTGCTAGCTCAGTGAACTGTGGTGGACGGGTGTGAGGGGAGTTGCCATTTGATGAAGCGGTGAGGGTAAACCAGCTGCGGCTGTCGGGCCTCATTGAAGAATACCCTTGCCCACCTACCTTGTGGGTGACCCAAGCAGGGTGGAAGGAGGGGAGACGTGGCAACCCTCTATCCCCAAGGAGCTGAGAGGAGTGGTTGAGGTGTTTATATGGATCGTGGTGAATGCGCATTTCTTGGCTCGGCCAACCCCCTTACAAGGGAGAATGAGGCTTATATCTATGTATGTATATATATATATATATATATATATATATATATATATATATATATATATATATATATATATATATATATATATATATATATATATATATATATATATATATATATATATATATATATAATATATATATATATATATATATATATATATATATATATATATATATATATATATATATATATATATATATATATATATATATATACATATATACATATATATATATATATATATATATATATATATATATATATATATATATATATATATATATATATATATATATATATATATATATATATATATATATATATATATATATATATATATATATATATATATATATATATATATATATATATATATATATATATATATATATATATATATATATATATATATATATATATATATATATATATATATATATATATATATATATATATATATATATATATATATATATATATATATATATATATATATATATATATATATATAATAGAGAGAGAGAGAGAGAGAGAGAGAGAGAGAGAGAGAGAGAGAGAGAGAGAGAGAGAGAGAGAGAGAGAGAGAGAGAGAGAGAGAGAGAGAGTTGGAATAGGTTGAAAACCCTTAGTTAAAGCACAAAGAACTGGCAATAACCTACGAAAAGTCAACAGTTTTTTCTCCCCTCTTAAAACTATTGCTTGAGTTTGATAAGATAAAAATTCTCTGAATATGTATATCTGATGGGGTTCCAAGCATAGGGGTTCTTTTAGTAAAACCTAGTGTATATTGTCATCTTTTAATGGTTTAAGTTAGAAAACTGTTCTACATTTAATGACTCACTCATTTCTTTTTGTTGTTTTTGTCATGTTGTCTCTTGTTTTCATGCAGGGTCGCTATTACGGATGAGCTGTTTCCATATCTTTCTCGTCTGCTTCATTGAGTCTATTTACGCTCAAGTTCTCCCGAATAGTCTTTCAGCCTTTAGCCAGGTCCTCCTCTTCTTCTTCCTCATTTCATCTTGATCTGTGCTGTCCGCCTTCCAGCATGACGTACACACAGTCTACATCTATTATTCATGCTTTCCTCATACCTCATCAAGATATTTTAATTCTAAAATCCTCCCTTGCACAGTCGATTAACCTTTTCTTTGGTCTTCCTCATCTTCTTCTCTTCATTTTCATTATCTTTTATCATTTGCCAACATGTTTTATGCTCTCTGCTTGTGCTAAACTATCATGGATTATCAAATGTGGGAAGTCACTATCCTTCCCATATTATAAACAAGTGTTTTAGGCAAAGTATTAAAGTTTCAGTTTTGAAGTATGCATTTAAATCTCATACTAGATCATAAAATAATGTCACTGTAAATAGGAGAACCTTTTCCCCTCATATTAAGAAAATTGTTAATATATGAAATTTTAGGGAAAAAAATATACACGAAATTCAGTGGTTTAATTCTGGTATTCAAATACACTTTTTTTTCTGCTGATTACTATGTTTTTCAATCTTTTTCTGGCTTTACATTTTGCTAAAAAATCTCTTTAGTCAAGCAGCCAACTGTATAAAAGCCTAAATTAATCATTCCTTGTCATTTGTTCTTTGACATTGGGAAATTGCTAATCTATTCATTTACCTTTTTATTACTATTTCTTATTTGTCCTAGTACTCACTATTCTAGTTATATTACAGTAAAAATAGATTCTAGATATAAAAATAATATGATGTGACTTTCTAGATATAAATGGAGGAATAGGGTTAATGTTATTAGATACATATTTTTGATAAAACTTTCATATATGAATTGATATATTGCATAATGCTTCATAGGTTGTATTCGTTCAATCAAGCAACTATATTTTGATGATGATATTGCCCACAGAAGAACAATTTGATCATTAGGCTATCGTGCCCATTGGGCATTGATGCAATTCATATTAAATCCTAGGACTATAACAATGTGCAAACGTTCCAAGTGTTCCATGGCTACACATATGGTCTTTTTTTGTTAATAATGACGGTTAGGTTAAGTGCTCCCATTTATATTTAGAGAGATTTGACCCTTTAGCATCTAAAAGTATGGGTGATGAGTGTATTACGCTATTAACACAACCGAAGCTGTCTACTATCGTTCTTACTTTACATTGATGAGTACATCAGTGAATAATCGTTGGAACCTACTATCAACTTTTGTTTACATCGATGTATGAACCCATGAATAACCGTCTGTACCGACTATCTATTTTTTTTTACCATGATGAGCACATCAATGAATAAACATTGTTTTCTATACATCGATGTGTGTTAATTTTTCCAGGTATATTTTTCATTGTTTTGCTAAAGACGATGATTATAAAGACGAAGTATTCTTCAAGATTGCACACAGGCATCGAATTCTCCTAAATTTATCAAACTTAAAAATTAGAATACATTTTTAGCGAAAGCTGAAGATATTGAACAAATCTAGTCTAAAGATATATTTTTTTTTACATCATATGAAGGAAAATCAACATGTCTATTTGGAAGCATTTATATCAGCACTCATTGTAATAGAGCTTCAGAGCTTGTAAAGATTATTTTAAGCAGTTACATGCAGCTACATATAAAAAAGCATTGCAAGGTGAGGTGGCCGAGTCAAAGCACGCATCCAGTCACATGAAGGCTCACTCACCATAGCTCTCACCTCTTAGCTCCTTTGGGTATGCAGGGTTGCAAAATTTTTCCCCAATCACAAAGATAATGGTTGGATCAACCACAGTGTAAATAGGGCAAAGTTCTTTTGCTGCCGTAGCTGTTTGCTCCCACCGCCTCCTCTTGTGGCAACTCCTCCCCCTAAACCACTCTCCCTCATCCCCGTTGACAGATTTAAGCAGATGTGGAAAATTATATCGGCCCACATCATCAAAACAAGTTATTAAAAAACCATTAATCCCAAAATAAAAATCAC
>JAXCGZ010022094.1:0-5000 GCA_037179515.1 Halocaridina rubra | reverse complement strand
TATATATATATATATATATATATATATATATATATATATATATATATATATATATATATATATATATATATATATATATATATATATATATATATATATATATATATATATATATATATATATATATATATATATATATATATATATATATATATTATCATCATTTTGAAATCTTGCAATTAGAGAAATTTTATCTTTATTTTGTATTAGCATGGATTCGAAACGGGAAGTAATGAGGTCGGGCCTGTGAGCATTAGAGAATTGAAAGTACCACAATATTAAAATAATGTTTACTTTTTATTTTTCAAATAAACATCACTATTCAACTGGAAATGGCATATAATATCGAAATAGGGATATATTATTCCGTAGGTTTTCTTGCATGCTTGTGACACTGGTACGGTCGAAGAAAATTGCCCCAATAAAAAAAATAAAAAAATTATTTCCATTTTGTACAATGGTTATTCAACATTAATAGTAACTTATAAGTAGACATGTAATTAAACTAGTAAATAAGAGGGTAATACATATAGTTAAATTAAATGTAGCTTTCATAGAAATAATAATGCTGTAATAAAAATGTTAACAATAATGTTAATAATAAAGTAGTAAGTATGCCACTAGATACAGGATCGTTATTATCGGCATCATTTCCATATTTGTTTTCCTTACAATGAGAATAACTAGTTCTTAATGAGCAGCAACTATTTGTCCAAAAGAAAACTATATAGTTTGCCTTTGAAAGCTGTGAAGGAGGATGCATTTTTAAGATGCTCTGGAATATTATTCCAGAGTGTTGGCCCTTTGATAGTGATCATCTTTGAATCTGCTTCTGTGTTTGTTCTGTGAATAAAGAGCTCACTGCTCTGTCTTGTGTTGGTTCCCCTTATATCCCTGACTGTTTTTAAATCAAATAGCCAGCTAGGATAATGATGGTCCAAATTTTTGAATACAAAAACATAAATAGCAAAAGCGACCTTGTTTTCTGCCCGCAGCCACCCAAGTTTATTGAGAGCTGGTGTGATGTGGTTATATTTTCTTATTCCTCCCAGGGCAACTCGAGCTCCAAAATTAATAAGTTTCTGTATTCTGTTTATCTGAATCTTTGTGGTAGCTCCCCAAACAGTTGTGCAGTAATTAATGTGACTTACGGCTAGAGATTCAACAATAGTTATTCGAGTGGTAGTCTCAAAATTGTCTTTTATACTTGATAAGTACATTAATGTTCCTGTAACATTTTTGCATACTTTATCTATGTGAGAATCAAACAACATGTGGTTATCAAAGTGAATTCCTAGGTTTTTGACTGTTTTGCTAGGTGTTATAATATTGTCGCAAAAATTAATTGTTGTGTTTTCTGGAATTTGTGCTATGTGGAACCTTGAACCAATAAATATGCACTGTGTTTTACTTTCGTTAATTAACAGCCCAATTTCTTGGAAATAGGTTTTAATTTTTGACAGAGTGTTTTCTGCTTTTAAAGTTAGCTCTGGGAGATTATCAATATCACCACTAAGGAGTAGTTGAGTCATCTGCATATTGTAAGACTAGACAGTCAGAAATGAAAGAAGATAGATCATTTACGTAAATGGAGAAGAGGATAGGACCAAGTACTGATCCCTGTGGAACACCAAATGATACATTTTTTGGCACTGAGATAATATTGTTAAGACGTATAGACTGTTTACGATTGGATAGATACTCGCTAAACCAGCTTAGATCAATATTTAAGTTAGTACATTTACTTAAAAGAATTTCATGGTTTACACTGTCGAAGGCTTTTGATAAGTCCAATAATACAAGCAGAGATATTTTTTTCATATCTATATTATTATATATACTATTCGTAACTTTATGTAGTGCAGTTTCCGTCGAGAGTTTCGGTCTGAAACCATGTTGGTTAATACTTAATAGTCTATTTGATTCTAAATATGACATAAGTTGGCATGCAACAATATTTTCTAATATTATAGAGAAAATGGGTATCAGGGAAATGGGACGATAGTTTGTCACATCTTCTCTGTCCCCCATTTTATGCAGAGGTATTACATGTGATATTTTCCAAGAGTCAGGAAACGTTTTAGTAACAATGGAATTGTTCATAATAGTTAAAATATAGGATGCAATCATGGGTAGAGCATCTTTGATGAACTGAAATGGTATACCATCTGAACCATAAGAGCCAGAGTTTCTTAGGCTCTTTATGGTAAGAATTAGGGTAGCACAATCGATAGGATTTATCTTGAAGTACTCTCTTGTGTTTACATTGGAAGAATTGTCATTTAAGCAATTACTCATATTCAATGAGTTGATGTTTTCTTGAGATTTTTTCATATGTATTTTTGCCAACGATAGCAAAATAGTTATTAAAGTTTTCCGCTTTGTCTTTCAACTCCATAATATTTTCATAACTTTCTGAGGTACTCTTTTCATTTGGTATCATGCTTCTTATCACTTTCCATGCTGCTGCTGTATCATGTCTAGAGTCATTAAATTGTTTTTTGTAAAAGTCTTTTTTACTTACACTGATGAGAGATCTGACCCGTTTCTTTTCTATTTTATAACGTTCTCGGAGAGTCATATCATATCTATTCATTTTTAGCTCTTTTTGTATTTGATTTCTGATTTGCATTGCCTCTTTGAAGTCATTAGTTAGCCAGGGGGCTGAGGGGCGGGTTATTTTTCTTGTTACAATGGGTGCACAACTATCAAAGCATTCAAGGAACACTTTTGTTAGAATCTCAACCTGCAAATCGACGTGATCTGTGTATTTAATTCTATTAAGTACATTTGTGTTGTTGATTAATGTTTCACAAAAGATATCAGGGGAGTAATTTTTTAGACACCGGAATGTCTTGAGGAGAGGCTTCCTTTTCGGCTTGTTTATGTTTAGCATAGCAATGTTCAGCTCGTGGTCTGCAATTGGGCAGGGAACTACGTCCCAATAGGGTATACTTTCCACTTTATTTGTTATTATCAGATCTATAAGAGTCCTAGACTTAGGGGTTATGCGGGTCGGTTTTGTCACTATTTGTGTTAACTTCACAGTGTTGATCACCCTTTTCATTTTGTTATCTGTTGAGAGCAAGTCATCATTAAAGTCACCAAGTATGTATATGGGTTTATGACGCACACAGATATTTCTGAATGTTTCTAGCGGATGATTGAATGAACTGGTAGGTGCTTTAGGGTGACGCTAAACACACCCTACAATGAAAGATGGAAGTTTCTGATACTGCACAGTGATCCATACATCTTCGAGCTCCTCAGTTTTTTCTAAACCTGTGGTTATTTCTGATGCACTAAGATAATTTCTAACATAAATACAGACCCCACCCCCTCAGCCATGGTCATTGCAAAATATTTTAAACTCTGGGATATTCACATATTTATTTTCAGTTGTAGGAGGAAGCCAAGTTTCACTTACACAGAGGATGTCTATGTTGTAGTCTTTTGTTAGCATTATTATTTCCTCAAAATAAGCGAGCAGGGACTGAGCGTTCACATGTACTAATGTTACATTCTTACCATGTTTCATTAGGGTGGTATCCATAGTCATAGTTGTAGTTTCGACTGTGTGATTCTGCTGGGAACTCATCATTGTAGTGTGTTCTGGGGTTAGCCCATGGATCCTGGTGTCTGTACCTGCCGTTGGATATGTAACGCTGGTTTGAGTACGTGCCGTGGTATGATGGGGCCTTCCCAAAGTTTGTATGCCTAGGTGAGTGTCTAGGTTTGTAAGAGCCATCACTCCAGGAGAAGTCTCTTGTGCGTGGACGGCGATAAGAGAGGTTTGTATCGTGTCTCTTTCTGTAGTCTCGCATATAGGGGATTGTTTCATTAGCTCGTTGATGTTTATTTTGGTATGACTATAGTTTGGGATATTTTGTAGAATACCCAGGTTGTGTCCATTGTTTGCCCCCACGAAATGGCTGGACAATTGTGCCTGTAGGCCATTGATTCAGTTTGTAAGGCACATATTCAAATCCTTTCGATATCGTTATTGAGAAGGAAACCAATTTGGTTTGCGAGAAAGATCCTTAATCAAGACTTCTTCAGAAGGAATGCCTTGATTTGTCAATGTATAACGTATCTCTCTCTCAAAGGGGTTGCCAGGAATGCGAATATATATTTGAGCTGTAACCCTTGCACTTGCATTATTGAGCAATTGTGGCTGTGGGGGAGAGGACTTCGATGGAATGTTTAGAATAGAGACTGCTGCTATTTTGTCTTTTCTGTTTTCTTCATTGTTTTGCAGCCTATTGCTGGGTTGGTTATTTGTGCTGGAAGGTGTAATTTGGTTGTCCTGGTTAGTGATAGTTGCTGTGTTATTAGGAGTAGTGGAGATTGGCTCTATATCTTCTTCGCTGTTTTGCAACTCTTTACCAAGTTGGTTGTTTGTGCTGGGAAGAATCTTGTTCTGGTTAGTGCCTGTTGTAGGCCAGGGCAATAAGAAAAAATTGAGAAGAAGGAAAAGTAACAGCTTAAGGACAAGACAGAAATTACCGAATGATAAATAATAAAAAGACAGGTTGAAATAATAGCCAAAGTAATTAAGATTCACATATAATAGTGATGAGACAGAAAGTAAAGAGAAACAGATGGGGAGTGGTGTGACTTGACAGATGTGAAGGGAAAATAAGAGATGTGTAACGAATACGCCAGAAAATTCGGTGTAGATGTAGGCATAAAAAAATGACCTTTACTGACGGATGACTTACTATCGAGCTGCCTTAAACAAAATATATTCGGTTGTAGTATTGTAAAGGGCGGCTGGTACCATGGGCCAACCTCCTACAGGAAATTAGTAATTACTGAATTAACAACCTCCAATATGCGCTAAGCTGGATATTATTATTATTATTATTATTATTATTATTATTATTATTATTATTATTATTATTATTATTATTATTATTATTATTATTATTATTATTATTATTATTATTATTATTATTATTATTATTTTTATTATTATTATTATTATTGTTATTATTATT
>JAXCGZ010022093.1:0-12500 GCA_037179515.1 Halocaridina rubra | reverse complement strand
AGAGAGAGAGAGATAAACCCAGTCCAACGCAAATACCATCTGGAGGTTATGCAAGAAGAAGAAGAAGAAGAAGAAGAAGAAGAAGAAGAAGAAGAAGAAGAAGAAGAAGAAGAAGAAGAAGAAGAAGAGATAAATGCAATAAGAAAGCAAAGTACGACATCATGCAAAGAGAGAGAGAGAGAGAGAGAGAGAGAGAGAGAGAGAGAGAGAGAGAGAGAGAGAGAGAGAGAGAGAGAGAGAGAGAGAATGATTATATGCCCTTGTGACTCTGAAAAGGTAAGTCTCTCTCCAAGAATAGCATATTATTGATTGAGCTCCAAAGCTGCCAGACGTATGATAACTCGGTTCTTGTTGGTATATTACTTACTTTACCCACCAACCCATACCTACCACCCCTTACCTACCAGCCCTACCAGCCCCCATGCAAGTCTGAATAACCCCCCCTTACCAACATACCTCAGGTAAGTCTTCTCAGTTACCCACCATCCCCCGGTTTTGTTTTCAATATTTAAGAATTTAATTCATATACTCCTAAGTGGTCGATTCACTGCCACTTATATATGAGGTCTAATATATATGAGGGTTCTTTCTCTTCCCTGTATATATAGGAGGGTTTTTCTCCTTACCACTATATACAGGAGGTTCTTAGCTTTTCCATTATATATGTGATGGATATGTTCCTTCCCAGTAAATATAGGAGGAGTCTTCCCATTACATTATATATGGGGGATTTTTTCCCTTCACGTTATATATTGAAGGATTCTTCCCATTATATTTTATATATGAGTGTTTTTCCCATTACTATTACAGCATTGCTGAGGGTAGTTTCTTTGCCTGTCCCGGTGTCACACTCATAAAAAATATGAGGACTGTTTTCCTTCCCATACATTATATATGAGGTTCTGTTCATAAGTGTGTGTGTGTGTGTGTGTGTGTGTGTGTGTGTGTGTGTGTGTGTGTGTGTGTGTGATTGTGTGTGTGTGTGTGTGTTTGACACCGGGACAAGCAATAAAATTGTCCTCATCTGGCCCGAGCATCAAGGAAACGTTGAGACGATGAAAAATAGAAGGTTAAGGACAAGGCAGAAATAACAGCATGATAAACAATAGGAAAAGGACAGGCTGAAAGAATAGTCGAAGTAATGAAGACCTAGAAATAAGGAATTTACCTGATGCTTCTCTTTTTTTTTTTATGTGATACCGGGACAGGCAAAAACTGCCCTTATCAATATAGGCCTTGGCACGAGAAAATACCAAGACAAAGGAAAAGAAAAAGGTTAAGGACAAGGCAAAGATTTCCAATGAAGCCTCAGTTACCTTTTTCTCTCTTCAAGACCAGCGAAGCCTCACTTAACTCAGTCTTCTCTATTCCATATAAGCATCAGTTAGCTGATGCTTCTCTTAGCTTTTGAGTCTCTCAAAAGCCTCAGTTATAAGTCTTTTCTCTTTTACTCACCTTTTCCCCATAACCTTAGTTACGTAATTCCTCATCTGCCCTCAGTAGTGTCTCTCTCCCTCCTTAACTGAGTCTTCCCTATTCCATATCAGCATCAGTTAACTGATGCTTCTCTTAGCTACGGAGTCTCTAAAAAGCCTCAGTTATAAGAGTCTTTTCTCTTGTACCCCCTTTTCCCCATGACCTCAGTTACGTAAGTCCTCATCTACCCTCAGTACTGCCTCTCTACCTCCTTAACTCAGTGTTCTCTATTCTATATGAGCATCTGTTAACTGATGCTTCTCTTAGCTATGGAGTCTCTCAAAAGCCTCAGTTATAAGAGTCTTTTATCTTGTATCCCCCTTTCCCCCATATCCTCAGTTACGTAAATCCTCATCTGCCCTCAGTACTGTCCCTTAAATATATAGCAATCACATTGTAATACAGGCTTATTGAAACATTTCATAAATATACAACACATCAATGCACAATCACTTTTGGGTAATTTCGACAATATTGCACTAATGATCAGAGAAAATAACGTGGATATAATGTGTGTTTGTGAAACTTGGCTCATATCTAATATGCAGTCTGGTTTTGTTGCTATACCTGAGTATTCTTTTTATCGATTTGATGGCGGTAGGGGTGGGGGTGTGGGGGTGTATGTAAGAAATCATCTAACGGTCTCCCTATTAAAGACCCCTGAAGTCGAGCGACCTCCTCATCTCGAAGACATTTGGTTGACTGTTCAGAGTAGGAAATTCCCTTCATTCATCCTGGGATATGTATATAGACACCCTCATGCACTCAACGACACCTTTGATTACATCTCTGAGGTATTTCGGTCGGTCTGTTTGAGGAGCAAACCTCTCATTATTATAGGCGACTTCAATGATAATCTCCTTCTTCCTAATAATAAAATGGGGAAATTAATTCAATCCCTCCACTTAAATCAGCTTGTGAATAAAGCAACCCGTATCACCGCTAATTCCTCCAGCCTAATTGATCTTATAATTACCAATACACCTAGTTTTATAGTTCACCACGATGTCTTACCTTGTCCTGTAGGAGACCACGAGCTTCTAATAGCTACAGTTAATGTCAGGAAGGAAAAGAGACCGCCAATTGTTAAAACTTTCCGATCTCTTGAGAATTATTCTCAAAATTGTTTCTGCGACACTCTTCTTAATGAATACAACATTTTAAATTCAATACTAACTACAGATTGTGTAAATTATCAAGTTTCTACTTTTACTGATGTTTTTACGAGATGTTTAAATGAATGTGCCCCTCTTACAACCAAAGTCATGACACGCCCTCCTGCCCCGTGGATTGACTCTCAGTTAAAAGAGCAAATGAAAAGGAGAGATGACCTCCTAAGGCAATTTAAATCTGATAGACAAAACTCCGAGATGGAAAGAGCCTATAGAAGAGAAAGAAACCTTACTAAAACAATGTTGTCCGAAAAGAAGAAAAATCATTTCAGGGAAGAATTTTCCAAGTATAGGGGAAATATCAAAGGAACTTGGAATGTTATAAAAATAATAATTCCTGCAAATAAGGAAATCTTAGAAAATTCTGACCTTCTCAGTGATAATGTGGAAAAGCGAGTGAATGATTTTAATAAGTATTTTGCTGAAATAGGTAAGTCCACATATGAAAAGTCCAAAGATAATAATGACTTGATTATTAATCAACCACATAATTGCCAGCCTCCAGCTGAAAGAAATATTATCAATAATTTTAGACCGCACCCAATTGATTTAGTCACACTTATTCTTATCATAAAGAACCTCAAACCAACAAACTCTTGTGGTTCCGATGGGATACAACTTCACTTCCTAATTGACTCATTGCCAGTTACAGTATTTTTCATTTTAGTCATTGTTAATACATCCATTGTTACAGGCATTTATCCTAACCTATGGAAGCATCCCTATATCATCCCCGTTTTTAAGAGTGGAGATACTAATAATGTTGAAAATTATAGGCCAATCTCTCTTCTCAGCATTCTGTCTAAAATACTTGAGAAGGTAGTTGCCACCCAGTTAATAAACTTCCTTGAATCAAATTGTCTATTATGTGAAGAACAACACGGTTTTCGGCCTAAACTTTCGACCGAGACGGCCCTACTTAAAATTACTGATAAAATTTATAGTAATATTGAAAATAAGAAAATATCACTTTTATTATTGTTAGATTTGTCTAAAGCATTTGACAGTGTACACCATCAAATTCTAATGAGAAAACTTTCCAAAGTTCATGTTGACTCATTTTGGTTCGAAAATTATCTGAAAGATCGAATTCAATCAGTTCGAATGGGCTCGACTCTCTCTTCTTCTTTAGATATCAGTTTTGGCGTTCCTCAGGGTTCAATTTTGGGTCCTCTGCTTTTCCTAATATATGTTAATGATTTACCTCAATTTATAAGAGATTGCCTACTTGTTATGTATGCTGATGACACCCAGATTATGCTTACTGGTGACATTGATAGAATTCCTGAAATCTTAAAAAGGGCTGAAGATATATTAAACTGTGCCAAAAGTTATTTTAACAGTAATGGTCTTTTACTGAACGAAAATAAAACTAAATTCGTTATTTTTGGATCAAATCAATACCTGTCCCGCATTCCTGAGAACATCAGTATAAATTTCAACAATGTTTCACTCTTCCCATCTAATAAGGTTAAAAATCTAGGAGTTATTATGGACAGTACCATGACATTTAATTTTCATATCGATGAACTACATAAAAAAGTGAACGGGACCCTTATTTACTTGAACAGAGTCTATGAAAGATTCGAGCCTGATTGTAGGGTAATTGTAGTACAAACATTGATTTTAAGTATTCTCAACTACTGTCTGAGTGTTTGGGGTTCCACGACTAAGACCCAGATGTTACGAGTGAAAAGGCTCCAGAATTTTGCTGCAAGAGTTGCCATAGGGGGGGGGTGCATAAATATGATCACGTGACTCCCCTCTTTGAGAGATTGGGTTGGCTAAGGATGGACATGAAGTTCATATATAATATCTGTCTTTTAGTTTTTAAAAAAAATCGTGGAATATTACCGGAATGGCTCTTCTCATTGCCAACAGTTAATCAAGTGCGTATCAATAACGTCAACACCAGATATCAGAATTCTTTTTACGTGCCCAGAACTTCCACTGATATTGGGGCAAGAGCCTTAAATGTAATGGGCCCAAGACTTTGGAACTCTTTACCCGCAAACTTAAGAAGCTGCCAAACATTACCCTCACTTAAATCTCATCTTTTAAATCACCTACTTAATAAGTGATTTTAGTCTCATTATTATCCTCCCATTGGGTAGTGTACGAAGTGTACGTATGCTTATTTTAATGTGTAAATATTTTGATTTTGTGCTTTGCAAATTTCATTTGTTTTATTTTGACATTTTACATTGTAATTTGTAATTAGATTAATTATCATGTAATAGCCATTTTTGATGGAATAAAGTTTTTGACTTTGACTTTAACTGAGTCTTCCCTATTCCATATGAGCATCAGTTAACTGATGCTTCTCTTAGCTACGGAGTCTCTCAAAAGCCTCAGTTATAAGAGTCTTTTCTCTTGTACCCCCTTTTCCCCATATCCTCAGTTACTTAAGTCCTCATCTGCTCTCAGTACTGCCTCTCTACCTCCTTAACTCAGTGTTCTCTATTCTATATGAGCATCTGTTAACTGATGCTTCTCTTAGCTACGGAGTCTCTCAAAAGCCTCAGTTATAAGAGTCTTTTCTCTTGTACCCCCTTTTCCCCATGACCTCAGTTACGTAAGTCCTCATCTGCCCTCAGTACTGTCTCTCTACCTCCTTAACTCAGTGTTCTCTATTCTATATGAGCATCTGTTAACTGATGCTTCTCTTAGCTATGGAGTCTCTCAAAAGCCTCAGTTATAAGAGTCTTTTATCTTGTATCCCCCTTTCCCCCATATCCTCAGTTACGTAATTCCTCATCTGCCCTCAGTACTGTCTCTCTCCCTCTTTAACTGAGTCTTCCCTATTCCATATGAGCATCAGTTAACTGATGCTTCTCTTAGCTACGGTGTCTCTCAAAAGCCTCAGTTATAAGAGTCTTTTATCTTGTATCCCCCTTTCCCCATAATCTCAGTTACGTAAGTCCTCATTTGTCCTCAATAGTGTCTCTCTCCCTCCTTAACTCAGTGTTCTCTATTCTATATGAGCATCTGTTAATTGATGCTTCTCTTAGCTACGGAGTCTCTCAAAAGCCTCAGTTATAAGAGTCTTTTCTCTTGTACCCTCTTTTCCCCATGACCTCAGTTACGTAATTCCTCGTCTGCCCTCAGTACTGCCTCTCTACCTCCTTAACTCAGTCTATTCCATATGAGCATCAGTTAACTGATGCTTCTCTTAGCTATGTAGTCTCTCAAAAGCCTCAGTTATAAGAGTCTTTTCTCTCGTATCCCCCTTTCCGCATATCCTCAGTTACGTAATTCCTCATTTGCCCTCAGTACTGTCTCTCTACCTCCTTAACTGAGTCTTTTCTATTCCATATGAACATCAGTTAACTGATGCTTCTCTTAGCTATGTAGTCTCGCAAAAGCCTCAGTTATAAGAGTCTTTTATCTTGTATCACCCTTTCCGCATATCCTCAGTTACGTAATTCCTCATCTGTCCTCAGTACTGCCTCTCTACCTCCTTAACTGAGTCTTTTCTATTCCATATGAGCATCAGTTAACTGATGCTTTTCTTAGCTATGGAGTCTCGCAAAAGCCTCAGTTATAAGTCTTTTATCTTGTATCCCCCTTTCCCCATAACCTCAGTTACTTAAGTCCTCATCTACCCTCAGTAGTGTCTCTCTACCTACTTTTTGAATTTCATTTTTTTCAATTTATTAAATTTCTTTACTATTTATTTTGTTTTCTAAGCAATCAAAGACCAATAAAAATATTTATTCACTTAATTTTGCGCTTATTAAAAAAGTAAAAACTATTAAATATTATTAAACTAGTAGTATTAGTAGTAGTAGTAGTAGTAGTAGTAGTAGTAGTAGTAGTAGTAGTAGTAGTAGTAGTAGTAGCATGATATTAAAATTTTTCTTTATAAGTAATAATAATAATAATAATAATAATAATAATAATAATAATAATAATAATAATAATAATGTTATTTTCATTATTATTATTTTTATAATTATTATTATTATTATTATCATCATTATTATTATTATTACTATTAATATTATTATTATTATTCACAAGGATATAAGATGCATCTCTAATGCACTTAAATAAGAAGGGATTGTAGAATAAAAAAAAACATTATTATTATTATTGATTATTATTATTATTATTATTATTATTATTATTATTGTTGGGATTATTTCACGATATTAATATCTTTTCCAATGCCCTTCTAGGTGAACAAAAACCACATAGATCAATCTCACCTGTATTGAAATATTTCTATAGGAAGTCAGTCAACCGTAATAAACAACTAAAATAAATAAAAAATAAAAAAATTCACATATAAAATATATATGATTGACATACCTGTATCAGATTCAGTGTGACTCATGGGCGTGGTCGAGGACGGTGACGTCACACAAGGGGGCGGAGTCAACGTGGGAGGGGATGGAGAGTGGGTCGGAGGAGTCGGAGGCGTTCGACGATGATTCCGCGACTTGGGAATTGTCACCGAAACGGGAGGTTTCATTTCTCTCTTTATCAAGCCTTCCATGAGTGTTCCTCCGAGTCCAGACACGTCCATAGGGCACGGCGCTCCGGGAGACCCAGGGGACACACTCGTAGGATATCCCGAAGGGGTTTCCGAAGGCTCAGTAGTTGGTGCCATCAAAAGACTACAATGTTTGACTGATATCGTCTTAAGATGTTTATTATTCCCGTTGTTATTGTCATTTGAGCTGGAGGTAGTGGTCAGAGGGGTCCCTGACCCTGAGGTTGAGCCTTGATGGCTCGTTTCGGGCACTTCCGGTATTGCTACCAACATGTTTACTAAATAAAAAAAAATATATATAAAATTATATCACATGTACCTTGCTTATTACATCAACCATTGTGATGGCACAATTAGGCAAGGCATCGAAACAGAGATAATATTAGATTTTCACTCGAAATGATTTTATCACAATTCAATCAACAATTTTTAAGGACATGATAACGATGATAGCACTACTGATATAATCATACTGTAATATAACAATCATCAGTTTTCAAGGACCTGATAGCACTACT
The DNA here is from genome assembly GCA_037179515.1 of Halocaridina rubra. NCBI lineage: Eukaryota > Metazoa > Arthropoda > Malacostraca > Decapoda > Atyidae > Halocaridina > Halocaridina rubra. The sequence goes on along the minus strand of JAXCGZ010022093.1, from coordinate 4,836 downwards.
GATATAATCATACTGTCATATTACAATCATCAATTTTAAAGGACCTGATAACGATGATAGCGCTACTGATATAATCATACTGTCATATTACAATCATCAATTTTCAAGGACCTGGTAACGTTGATAGCACTACTGATGTAATCATACTGTCATATTACAATCATCAATTTTCAAGGACCTGATAACGATGATAGCACTACTGATATAATCATATTGTCATATTACAATCATCAATTTTCAAGGACCTGGTAACGATGATAGCACTACTGATATAATCATACTGTCATTTTACAATCATCAATTTTCAAGGACCTGATAACGATGATAGCACTACTGATGTAATCATACTGTCATATGACAGTCATCAGTTTTCAAGGACCTGATAACGATGATAGCACTACTGACATCATCATACTGTCATTTACAATCATCAATATTCAAGGACCTGATAACGATGATAGCACTACTGATATAATCATACTGTCATATTACAATCAACAATTTTCAAGGACCTGATAACGATGATAGCACTACTGATATAATCATACTGTCATATTACAATCATCAATTTCCAAGGATTTGATAAAGATGATGACACTACTACTGGTGTTATCACATCAACACATATGAATTCTCAATTTCCAAGGATCTGAGAGAGATGATAACATTACTACTGGTGTTATCATATCAACACATATGAATTATCAATTTCCAAGGATCTGCGAAAGGTGATAACACTACTACTGATGATAACATTAGACTGATGTTATCACATCATCAGATTTCCATGATCAAATTTCCAAGGATCTGGTAAAAACAACACTACTGCTGACTTTTTTTTTCAATAATTCATTCCAATGTAATAAAAAAAATAGATTTTTGGTAATTAATAAAAACAAAATTATTTGACCTCCGCGTCACCCATTTCTGAAAAGAGGAAAAAATATATATAAATATGTATAATAATATGTATAATGATATGGTAAATTGATACAGATACGTAAATATGCTTATACAATGGCCGAGTCAAACCACACTCTTATTAAATATATATATAATATATATATAATATATATATAAAAAAACATTTAATAATATGGTAACTTGATACAGATATATAAATATGCTTATACAATGGCCGAGTCAAACCACACTCTTATTGAAAAGAGGAAGAGAGCAATTGAAACAGAGGAGAGAGAAATTGAGAAAAAGATGAAGATAGACAGACAGAGATAATCAGAAGAATAAAACAAGAGAGGAGAGAGAGAGAGAGAGAGAGAGAGAGAGAGAGAGAGAGAGAGAGAGAGAGAGAGAGAGAGAGAGAGAGAGTAAAAAACGACAGATAGATAGATAAATAGACAGATAGATAGATAGATATAGATGGATAGATAGATAGATAGATAGACAGCCAGGCAAACAGACAGACAAACAGATGAATAGATAGATAGAGATAGACAGACACAGATAGATAGACAGGCAGACAGATAGATAGACAGATAGATAGACAGACAGATAGATAGATAGATAATCGAAAGAAAAAAGAGAAAGGGGGGAGACTATAGAACAATATATAGTTAAAGAGAAGAAATAATAAAAGATGAAAGCGAGAGAAGAAGAGAGATTGATAATAATAATAATAATAATAATAATAATAATAATAATAATAATAATAATAATAATAATAATTATAATAATAATAATAATAATAATAATAATAATAATAATAATAATAATAATAATAATGAAAGAATATAATGCATAATTTGAGAGAAAAAAGAAAGAAATGAAACAGCCGTGTGTGTAAAAAAAAAAAAAATAATAAAATATATATATATATATATATATATATATATATATATATATATATATATATATATATATATATAAATATATATATATATATATATATATATATATATATATAGAGAGAGAGAGAGAGAGAGAGAGAGAGAGAGAGAGAGAGAGTTAGTTTGTGTGTGTGTGTGTGTGTGATTACCTAATTGTGATTACCTAATTGTGTTTACGGGCAAGAGCCCAAAGCTCGTATATTCCCGTCTCCTGATCACTTCCATTTTATGTGTGTGTGTGTGTGTGTGTGTGTGTGTGTGTGTGTGTGTGTGTGTGTGTGTGTGTGTGTGTGTGTGTGTGTGTGTGTGTGTGTGTGTGTGTGCAAAGGAATGTCCAATACGAAATGTACCCAAAAAGGATTGAAGGAACCCAGGGTATATTACTCATGACCTCCTGCGCACTTTCACCGGTCACTTGTAAACAGTATTACTGTACATACCAAAAGAGAGAGAGAGAGAGAGAGAGAGAGAGAGAGAGAGAGAGAGAGAGAGAGAGAGAGAGAGAGAGAGAGAGAGAGAATAATATCTCTCTATCGCAATTTTTCAAAGGCCCAAGGTAACGAAATTATATATATATATATATATATATATATATATATATATATATATATATATATATATATATATATATATATATATATATATATGAATTAAAAAGCAGTCACCGTGGCTCAAACGGTAGCGTCTGCGACTCTGAGCTGAGGTTAGCAAGGGCATGCACTCAGGGTAACGATTACATGTCAAAGCAAGTCCTTTGCAAGAAAGCAACCGTCCTAGCCCTTGGTTGAAAAGGGAGTCCTTGACGTAAAACCGGAACAATAATGAATTAAAAACAAACAAAAACATTTGTAAAAATGAAAAAGATATATATATATATATATATATATATATATATATATATATATATATATATATATATATATATATATATATATATAAACAATCACCGACAGATTCTCCTCGTTCGGACCGAACGTACATAATCCTCACGAAGTATCCTACGTAGAGGGCAACGAACCCAGAGCCAAAAGGAACCCCCTTACAGGAACAACACCTACAGAATGACACATATATGCCCTGGCAATAACCCCCATCTCCCCCCCCAACCCCCACAAATAAAAGGAGAAAAAAAAGATGGCGGATTACATAAGGTGGATGAATCCAAGAATAAGAACCTGATATAGCTCAACTCTCCCCCCCACCCCACAAATAAAAGGAGAGAAAAAGATGGCGGATTACATACGTGGATCAATCCAAGAATAGGAACCTGATATAGCTCAACTCTCCCCACCCCAACAATAAAAAAAGATGGATCAATCCAAGAATAGGAACCTGATATAGCTCAACTCTCCCCACCCTCCACAAATAAATGGCAAAAAAAAAGATGCCAGATTACATAAGGTGGATCAATCAAAGAATAGGAACCTGATATAGATCAATCCCAGATGAAGCACCTTCGTTCGATATTTACTGTTGGATAAGGATAGGTTAGTATTTCGGAATTAAATAACGCGGATCAATTCAAAAACAGGCACCTGAGGTAGGTCAATCCCAGATGAAACACTTTCGTTCAAATTCTATTGCTAGGTTAGGTTAAGTTAAGCTAATCTAACCAAAGTTTATAAATTCTAGTTTATATAATCCTGCTTTAACCTCAATCTTAAAGGAGGAACCTGTCATTCCCGTCAACATCGGGTGCCAATTCTAGGACTGATTCCTATTTAATTACCTATTGAAATAAACAGCCACTAATGTAAGTATATATATATATATATATATATATATATATATATATATATATATATATATATATATATATATATATTATATATATATATATATATATATATATATATATATATATATATATATATATATATATATATATATATATATATGCATTCAAAACACACACCCACAAATTACCTAGAAGACCACACATGTATTATTAATTGTATCTGAACTAAAATAGGATGACCAATCACAGTCGTCCATAATGATGACGTCATAACATGGAAGGTGGTAATATATTAAGATCAGCACGTGACTCTCTCTCTCTCTCTTCTCTCTCTCTCTCTCTCTGTCTTTCTCTCTCTCTCTCTCTCTCTCTCTCTCTCTCTCTCTCTCTCTCTCTCTCTCTCTCTGTATATATATATATATATGTGTGTGTGTGTGTGTGTGTGTGTGTGTGTGTGTGTGTGTGTGTGTGTGTGTTATTTATAAGTTTTCATATAAACAAACAACAATTATTTTAAGTCTAAGTTTATGTAACTTCAATTAATTATATCAGTAACCGATATCATAACATTTTTCTATCAAAGGTCAGAATTGTAACTTTTATCAGTAAAAAAAAAAAAAAAAGTTAGCTAAAGTTCTTGATATTTCTAATTAAAATGTCTTACGTTGGGATTAAGAAAGAAGTAGTCACCGTGGCTCAAGCGGTGGCCTCCGCGACTTTGAGGCGTCAGGTCGAGGGTTCGCGCCCCGTCACGGTCTGAGATTAGCACGGGCATGCACTCAGGGTAACGATTACACCTGCCAAAACAAGTCCTTTCGCAAGAAGGCAACCGTCCTAGCCCTTAGTAGAAAAGGGAGTCCGTGACGTAAAACCGGAACCGAACGTTGGAAGTAAGAAAATAATGTGATTTTTCCAAGCATATAAATAATCTAGACTTCAAATTGATTAGGGATCAATGCCATGATATACACCTGATGTAGTTCAATCCCAGATGAAGCACCTGCGTTCAAAACTTATATTGTTAGGTTAGGTCAGGTTAAGTTAACCTAAATTAATCCAACTTGAACTAAATTTAAACATATTTATCACAAATTCCTGATGAAACACCTAGTATGACATCAGGTGCTTACACTGGGACTGATCCTTCATTATTTACATTTTTTTTATGAGTGTGACACCGGGACAGGCAAAAACTGCCCTCATCAATGAAGGCCCGGGCACGCGAAAATACCAAGATGAAGGAAAGAAAAA
>JAXCGZ010022092.1:0-19552 GCA_037179515.1 Halocaridina rubra | reverse complement strand
CTCTTGTGCATAAGTGACTGAAGGCGTATATATACGTGTGATCCCGAATTGTTTTTGATAACAGGAAAAGCGCTTCAAGAGCAGTAACAAATGACAACATTGCAGGAAACATCGTGTCGTCGGTTGCACGCGCGATAAATCTATCGCGGATGATGGATACAAGATAGATAGACAAGATACCAGCGTGGGATTATCCTCTGGGGAAGAGGGGGGGGGGGGTAGAAGGAATATATATGTGGAATTAGCTGTGACAAATCATGTGAGAGCTTGGCAATAAAAAAAGAAAAAAGAAAACTATATAACGCAGGCTTTACGAGTACCGCCAGCTTCGATATATGTATGAGAGAGAGAGAGAGAGAGGAGAGAGAGAGAGAGAGAGAGAGAGAGAGAGAGAGAGAGAGAGAGAGAGAGAGAGAGAGAGAGAGAGAGAGAGAGAGAGAGAGAGAGAGAACGGATGACTGGATGAAATATACTAGTAACAAATGTGACTTTCAGAATGCTTTGTAACGGATACACCGATATATATGTACTGAATCACTGTACGGGAGGGTTGAAGTAATGATTTAAAGCAAAAGAGAAAATACTGGAAGGTTTTCCTTATTATCGTTTGATGGGAACTCGAACCAAACTCTGTGGGAAAATAGATTTTATGGGTGTATAGGAGAGAGAGAGAGAGAGAGAGAGAGAGAGAGAGAGAGAGAGAGAGAGAGAGAGAGAGAGAGAGAGAGAGAGAGAGAGAGAGAGAGAGAGAGAGAGAGAGCAGTTAAGACTTATTAAGCAAAAAGGAATTGGGTAAGAGGTAAGGACAGATAAAAATAATCTAGTTATCATGAATAAACTTACTTGACCGACTGCAAAAAGGAGAAAATAAGAAAAAAAAAAACAATGGCAATATGAGAGCAAAAGACCATTGTGGGGAGCGGGGGGAGGGGAGGGGAGGAGAGACGGGTGGGCAGGTTGACCAACAACTTGCCAAACGTGTTAGAACACGCAAACCTTGCAAAACCCCCAAAGGGTTGAAGATTCAGGACTGTGTATGTATAAAAGTATTCTTACGATAATTTTCAACTTGAGAAGCAATTATAAACAGCGAGTATCTCGAATTTAAGGAGAAAACTCCACTTTGACACTAGAGAAAGTCCTTTATATTTCATTAGGTTAAAATAAAACATGTTTAGGTAATCAAAGCGCAACTTACAAAGTAAATGTTTTTCTTAGTTTCTGGAATTAAATTGGTAACACTACTTAAATAGCTGATTTATGTCTTAATATTTACCTTTCAAAATATTGGTAAATCCATCTCCACCCTGACTGACCCTTTCCCACGCAATCGACTTTGCAATATTACGTTGACAACAAAACCAGCTTAAGCTGGGACTACCGCTTACTGCTTAAACTTTTAATATAAAATCAGCATAGAAATATGTGTAAACTGAAAAGAAAATCAGCAGTTCAATATTTCAACTGATAAAAGTATTCTTACTGAATAATTTCATAAGAAAAACAGAACCTTACTATTTACGTAAGCTATGAAATTCTCATAAATACGTTTAAACCTTTCTTAAAAAAAAAAAACGCAAAATTTCGAAAAATAACATTATTTGAGATCAAGAGTAAATGCTAAACAAATAAAGCTAATATAACTGCATAAGATTTACCATAAAGAAAATCTTTATATGGCCTCTGGTGTTAGCTAATTAAGCTTAAAAGGTAACCAGCTTAATATTTCAGCCGAAAAGCTATACAACCTTCGACTCTCTAAACTGAAAAAAGTAACTCCTACTGAATTCACTGTTGACCGTCTGAAGTCTTATAAGAGAACCTGCTTAAAATTCTGTATCTACTTATTTAGCTGTAAAGCTTACCAGCTTAAGCTGAATATACTGCTAACTATATACATCTAAAAACAGTCGACTTATGATGATTTTAGCGGTTTAAATTCAAGATGACTACGGCATCGGCTTTTTCTGATACGCGAAATGTAAGCATAAAACGCAATTGTTGTTGTTTCGGTTTTACGTCACCGACTCCCTTTTCTACCAAGGGCTAGGACGGTTGTCTTCTTGCGGAGAATTTGTTTTGGCAAATGTAATCGTTACCTTGAGTGCATGCCCTTTCTAACCTCAGACCGTGACGGGGCGCAAACCCTCGACCTAACACCTCAAAGTCGCTGACGCTACCGCTTGAGCCATGGTGACTACTAAACATAAAACGCTATTATAAAATATTATTAGAAGGCTTCTATTCTCAGACCTCAAACTTACGACGCTAGCACTGTTTATTATAAAGTAAATTTAGAGGTCTTCTATTCTTGGACCTCGAACTTACGACGCTACCACTGTTTATTAATCAATCTCATGTAATAATTTCCTGACATTACTTTTCAGTTTTTCTGCTCCTTATCAGTTACGATGAAGGGATATCATGACACCTTGATCAGCATTTGCTATTGTTCACAACTACTGCAATTTTCGTTACTTACTACTGCTAATAGCTGCTGTTTTTGTCCATCATTGTCCCTATCATATCACAAGCTGCTACTGTATATTACCATTAATAGCAAGAGTTACTGATACAATTCACTATTCCTGTTGTTATCAATTAATATTACTGTTCACTATTCCTGTTATTATCAATTAATATTTCTGTTCACTATTCCTGTCGTTATCAGTTAATATTTCTGTTCACTATTCCTGTCGTTATCAGTTAATATTTCTGTTCACTATTCCTACTGTTAATTATTAATATTACTGTTCACTATTCCTACTGTTATCAATTAATATTACTACTCACTATTCCTACTGTTATCAATTAATATCGCAGTTCACTATTCCTGTTGCTATCAATTAACATTGCTATTCACTATTCCGGTTGCTATCAGCCGCCGTCACTGTCAAAATACTTCTATTAATCAATTGTTGATATTGTTAAGTACCATTATTATTATCAGCTACCGTTCTGTTCATCATCACAAGATTGTTCAACAACTGCTTGTTGTAAAACATTTACTACGTACAAGCACTCTGCATATAGTTATGAAAAACTAGTCCCTTGCGGGATCCTAGCCATACACAGAACCGCGTCAGATGCGTTTATGAAATCTATTTGTGTGTGTCTAGCTAACAAACGATATGGAATCCTTGGTTTCCACTGTTTAAGAAATCGGGCCTAGGATCCCGTACGGGATCCTAGCCATACACAGGACCGCGTCAGATGCGTTTATGAAATCCATTTGTGTCTAGCTAACTAACATATGGTATCCTTGGTTTCCACTGTTTAAGAAATCGGGCCATTGTGAATTCGAGGGTATACCCAGAGTATATAAGTATGCTTATTGTTGCTTTTAAGCAGGAGGTATACGCCCAAAATAAAATATACAAAAATATACTGATTTGTTTTCTTTTTAAAGGCTGAAACAAATATTACGTCATGGTATATTTGCGCATTCATTTATATTTAGGTTTAATTTCATGTTGTTGTGTTTTTCCGATGTGAGTAGCGGTTTACTTAGTAACCTAATAAATAACCAAAAATTCCTCATATTAAATTTCACGTGTTAAGTTTACATAGACTTATGAACAACAATTTGTATAAAGAAGGTGGATGCCAAAAGACGTTTATCAATATAAATTTTGAGCCAATCAATAACAACTGAACATAAATAAAATGAAAATTCTATATAATCCCAAATTTTCCAGTCTGGTTTAGAAAATAATAATAATAATAATAATAGTAATAATAATAATAATAATAATAATAATAATAATAATAATAATAATAATAATAATAATAATAATAATAAACAAGCACCATACATCTCTAAGAATAAAAAAAATATATATATTTGTTACACTATATGAAACTTCAAAAAACTAACAGCTAGTTTTTTGTCTTTACAAACACGATATCTTCATAGATACCTAAATATCTAACTCCTAAATAACCCCAAAAATTTTCTAAAAAATTTCACAAACGTCAAATTGTCGCAAGACATATGAAATAAGCAAAAGTATTAAAATACCACACAAACGATCAATTTGAGGCACTCGTAATCACCCATCTGTTTGGGTCCTTTCTACCTATTTTTTTTTTATTTTTTATTTTTTGTTGCAAAACTGTGGGACATGCACTTCGAAGCTTATGCTCTTGAAGATACTGTTCTACCCTAACATCATACATCTAATAGTGTACTCATTGAATTTGGCGAGTTACATGGCATAGCAAATAGCACGACCGGTTGTGGCGATAACAAAAAAATATATGTTGGGGGAGTTAAACTGAAGACCATTAAGGGGGGTTTACACGGTCAAACGGTTCGTCGAACGCGGTTCGACAGACAAGTGTTTGAAGTGATGTTTGAACGTGTGAACGGGGTATTTGGTTGTCGAACACGTTCCGTGTTCGACAACCAAATACCCCGTTCACACGTTCGAACATCACTTCAAACACTTGTCTGTCGAACCGCGTTCGACGAACCGTTTGACAGTGTAAACCCCCCTTTACGCTAACGAAGATGAGAAGTGTCAATAGAATCTACAACGTATTCAACTATTACAATATGAGACCGAAAAATGGAATGAATCTCTCTCCCCTCCCCGAAAAGGCCCAAGACGCTACGTCATAAATCCCCCCCTCTCCTCTCTCCCCTCATTTTCGCTCCCCCCCCCGTTCCACAATCTGCCAATCAGCATCCTTGGTTGTCTGCCTTTAACCCGCGAAGAAGCTCTAAAGGCTAATTGCCAAGATTATAACTTTAAAAAGGGAAAATTACAATGATTAAAGAAAATAATCATCAACATATACAAGGAATTTGTAGTTAGGAGAAGGAGGGTGGAAAGGGAGGGAAGAGGAGAAAGGGGGTGAAGTCAGGTAGAAATTGAAATGAAAAAATTGAAAGATGGTTTATAGTTATGAAAAAATATCACAGTATCAAAGGAATACTGCCATTTTTTTCTTAACGTTTCTGTATAATTATCTAGTTTTTTCTAATGTTAATTTGAAAAAAAAAGCTTACATGAACTTTACTTAATTAGATGCATAATCTGAACTTCATAACAAATGATTGAACTTTATTGAACGCTGCAAATGCAATATAGGTTGAGTTAGGCAAGAGAGTTCCAATCACTCCTGCAAGGTACTGGGTTCCGGCCAGCGTGATACTTTGTCAAGCACATCGCTAAAATATACCAGAGATATTGCCGTTCGTAACTATTGGTAAATATCGACAACAATACAGTAATATCTAACTTAACCTAACTTATAGCTATAGGTAAGATTCCCGCACATGGGTATCTGTATGTTGTGTGCTAACTTTTCAACACAGTAGATTAAGTGAGTACGTCAATGTAACTGAATTTTATATTGCTTTCAATGGATGTGGTATGCGAGAGGTGTTTAAATCATTCATGCCGGAATTCCGAAACTTACTCTATGAACTAAAAACTACTCTTTAATAAGCATTCAAATTTAAATAAAAGACAGTCACCGTGTCTCAAGCGGTAGCGTCCGCGACTCTGAGGCGTCAGATCGAGGGATCGCGCCCCGTCATGGTCTGAGGTTAATAAGGGCATTCACTCAGGGTAACGATTACATCTGCCAAAACAAATCCTTCGCAAGAAGGCAACCGTCCTAGCCCTTGGTAGAAAAGGGAGTCCGTGACGTAAAACCGGAGAGAGAGAGAAAGAGAGAGATCGTTATAATAGAATCGTGTACTAGAAGAATATGGCTAGCAATTATACGCGAAGCACTAAAATTTCCAAGTAATCTACCCCCATTTTCAGACTTATATTACTAAGAATTGTAATATAGACACAGTATTCTCTGAAGAGCTGTAGAAGTTACATCGACTCCTATTCTGCTCTTAAATACATGAAAGAAGTTATTGGATAATACCACGAAAGCAGTAAGAAACGATAAAGCAATCGGAATTACTTATTGTACTGGCAATACCCGATAAAAATGCACATGACCTCTCTCAATTCCGCCGGCGAAGGAGTGGTTAAGGTGATTTAATTGAATATGAGGAAATTATAAAAAAAATCTGGTTATTATTATTATTATTATTATTATTATTATTATTATTATTATTATTATTATTATTATTATTATTATTATTATTATTATTATTATTATTATTATTATTAGTAGTAGTAGTAGTAGTAGTAGTAGTAGTAGTAGTAGTAGTAGTAGTAGTAGTAGTAGTAGTAGTAGCAGAAGTAATAGTATTGTAGTTGATTAATATAATAACCGGCCACTTTAGCTTAGAAATTTTCATATATAAAATACACAAATAAATACACACAATAAAAATATTCAATATGCAAATACACAAACAAAATTACACGAATAAATAAACCAATATATTACATATTCAAATAAATAAACAGATATATAAAAAAAATAAATAAACTTGCAAAGCTCGCAACGACTCATTCTGCATACGAAACCAGCCTGACCTTTATGCATTCCTATAAAAAGGGAGAGAATGTGATAAACAGCAACTGGTTGTTACCCAATACTAACCCAACCCTACCTGTTGGGGTGGAGGGAGGGAGGAGGTGTGGAAAAGGGACTCTCTACCATAACCTCAACTGCTTTACCCCATCATCGCACGTTTCATTTACCTGTTTCAGTTACCTATTTATTTATTGAAGGAACGTTTATTACATGGGCTTAATATGTTTAAGAATGGTCTATATAAAGGGATGCAACATCAATCCCGCCTCATTCCGAAGAGAAAAATTACAAAGTGGTCACTAAGCCAGTACGGGTTTTTGGCATATTCTTGGCAATATCAACTCAACAGACATAATGAGTACACAAATGAAATATGGCACGCCACTTGTGTATAGAAACTAACGCAAGAGATTAGGTACAAAACTAGGTATCCTAAACCTGTCCAGAAACTCTGCACCTCGAAAGAAATGTTCGGATCAGTTCAAGAATAGGACCTGATGTCATTTTAAGTGCTTAATCAGTGATTGAGGCAAAAGGTAGGTTAACCTAGCTTAACATAGGTTAGCTTAGCTTAAGTGAAAGTTAAACTGCATTTGGTATAAATTCCACATTAAGCAACGAAAAATGACATTAGGTGACTATTCTGGAATCCAAATGTACCCTTTTCTACCTCACAAGTATACAAATACACATACAAAGGGGTGGCGGTGTCAAAACACATACAGTCACCAGAAGCTAGTATACCTCGATAAGTTCTCTTAAATCCTTAGGGATAAAAACTGCCGCAATAGCAAGCACCATCTTGCTTGGGTCAACTACAGCATAGGTGAGAAAGAATCTTCTAGCGTTAGACCCAATAGCCGCAGCTTCATCTTATGTTAACAACCCTACCCATCCGGCCCAATTTACTGTGCTAGCAGGTGCCAGAAATCCCTCTGACCCGCGCCACCTATACACAGTCATTCTCCATTCATTCCTATCTCTTGCACTCTCTTCCCTGCCTCACTAACATACCACGTGCATCCAATGCTCTTTTTACCCCATCCATCCACATCTTTAGACTTCTGGTCTAATTTATCAGACAGACTTCTTTCAACACCCGTTCATTCTAGATACACCTATTATACTTTTCATCAAATATCTCATTTAAATTACATTCAATCTCTTATATTCATCCTGTCTTTTCTACGGAATCTCCTCTGGATAATATAATGATTTTTAGATAAACTGGAGAAACGATGATGAACTTAATGCTATACATCAACTCTCTTAATATTAATTATGGTCTGGGTAATTATCAAAAGAAATAATCAGAACTTTCTTATACACATAGTAATGTGTTTGCAATTTTTGTATTTTCTCCTATTTGAGAGTTATTTGAAAGTCAATATTATATATATATATATATATATATATATATATATATATATATATATATATATATATATATATATATATATATATATATATATATCACTTGTGTATTATTTAGCGTATTTATTAAATATTACTGTGTTAGCACTTAAAATTATTTCAAATAAGATTACGTATTTCTGGAGATTTAAGAAAATAATATTTCAAATTTCTTTATGTTATTCTCTCCACTAAATTTCTGCATATATTTGACCAGCAGATAATAATTCTAATATTCCTTTTTTTAAGTTTACAACCTCTTAAAGCTTTTATATATATTCACATGTGGAAGGGACATTATTTTCCAGTCGGAGGTCGAGCTCATATAGATACTATACCACCATACACCCAACGCATCCAATGGCGTACTCACTAGGGCTCTTTACCACACAAGGCAAGTCTACATGACTTAGGAATAAGGAATCTGTACAAATCCCCTTCAAAAGGTAAGTATGGGACTTCTTTGGTAACCGTCATGAACGTTATCCAATCATCCAATAACGCCGCGAATTTCATCATGTACTCTATATACCTGCCGAGTAGACAGGGATTATCAAGTGAAGGATACCTTTGTTATTCCCAAATATAAGAGATATGCGGACAATTCACCGACATCACTCGGAGAGGCATTAAAATTCGGTGAGATCAGGTCAAGAAAGGTTATGTAAGTTTTTAGCTACGGGTGTTTTTTCAAGTATCTTATTTAGAGGGGATACCGTCCGACTACCTTGGAGGATAGAGTGGGGGCCAGTTGACTTTGGGACCTCCTGGGTAGTTGACAGGCGCTAAATGGACTGAGGTATACAGAGGCGTAGGGTGGTCCTTAACAACCCATACATCCAAATTATGCAAATGAGCAAAAAACGATATATTTTATGCATATCTATTTATCCAGTGTTTATATAATACACTCATGATTGATATTCTAATTTAAAGAATTAATTTGCCACTGTGGGAACCTAGCCCACAATGACGTCATCGAGATCCTCTCGATGGTAGGCAAAACTAACGAGAATATTTTTTTCATTGTTTTTATTTGTGGTATATCCTCTATAGGAAAAATAATCATTATACTAATGATGATGATAAGTAATTTCACTAAGTATTTATTCTTCATTATCACCTTTTTCTTTTTCTGTTCTCTTTGTCTTTTGTGTTAACCTTAGCGCTGTATTTAATGTACCCTAAAAATTATTTACACTCGCTTTATAAATAGATATATACTTCTTTACTCTATTATTTATGATTATTAACTTAGTAACATATTCATTTAGTTATTATTATTATTATTATTATTATTATTATTATTATTATTATTATTGTTATTATTATTATTATTAACTTTATTATTATTATTACTATTATTATTATTGTTATTATTATTATTATTATTATTATTATTATTATTATTATTATTATTATTATTATTATTATTATTATTATTATTATTATTATTATTATTATTATTATTATTTCTAGCTGAATTTGATAAGCAGGGCGGAGTATTCAGTACTGTACTATAAGCAAGACGAATAAATGATTTAAATATCACAATAATAGACGTATAACAATAAATAAAAAAAATGTAAAAAAAAAATTTGGGTCTAAGTTTCATATTACCCAAGGATCAGGAGTTCAGCATCCAAGCTGATTCGTGAAGCATATCTTCTCCAGAACCGTTTGTGATTTTCTTTTTTTTAAGATTGTGATACCAAGATGGACCAAAAAAAAAAAAAAAAAATATGCCCTCGTCGGGCCTGGGAACAAAGAAAACATTAAGAGGAAACAGAGATAGGGAATGTTGTGACTTGTCAGATTCCTGATAAATCATTAGGTCCAAATGAATTGGCTCCTTTACAAAAAAAAAAAATAATAATGATATTAATAATAATAATAATAATAATAATAATAATAATAATAATAATAATAATAATAATAATAATAATAATAATAATAATAATAATAATAATAATAATATGCAAATCACCTACATAATTGGGAATGGGGGAGGGGAGATAGATCAAATTACGGCTTATTTAAATATCAATCATGAGGTAACAGTGGAAAGAAACCCGAGTCAAAGTAAAAATGAACATGATGATTGATAGGAAAAAGAATTTTCCTCATTTTATGGAAGGGGGAGAGGGGTGGTAAGGGTAAAAGGTGAAACTCATTAAACCTCCAAGGGAGAAATTAGTCTTTAAAGACTATTTTTTTTTTTTGTATATGCAAATGTAAGGGAACCATTATTAATCGGTTGATGTATATACAAATTAATATATGTATTTTTTCTTTAACTAATATAGAAGAATAATATATCCATTGTATAACAAAGCTAAACTGGTTTATCTCTTTTTCAAATATTAACTATAAACTTCTTTAAAAAAAAAAAAAAAAATATATATATATATATATATATATATATATATATATATATATATATATATATATATATATATATATATATATATATATATATATATAGATATATATATATATATATAGATATATATATATATATATATATATAGATATATATATATATATATATATATATATATATATATATATATATATATATATATATATATATATATATATATATATATATATATATAATATATATATATATATATATATATAAATATATATATATATATATATATATATATATATATATATATATATATATATATATATATATATATATATATATATATATATCTATATATATATATATATATATATATATATATATATATATATATATATATATATATATATATAATATATATATATATATATATATATATATATATATATATATATATATATATATATATATATATATATATATATATATATATATATATATATATATACAGCGCTTTGAACTATATTTAAGTACTATATAAGTAATGTTATATCCCTAAATATGTAACGAGTTTTGTCGATTTCAGAATAAAGAATAAGATATATTTTGAGAAGTAAGAACTTTTTAAAAAAGAAATTACCAAAGATATAGATCCAAAAGTCAAAACCAGCGAAAACGTGAAATTAATAATAATAATAATAATAATAACAATAATAATAATAATAATAATAATAATAATAATAATAATAATAATAATAATAATAATAATAATAATAATAATAATAATAATAATAATAATAATAAAAATGATAATAATTGCCATTTATGCGTCTCTCTTCATCCGGTCGAGGGTTCGCGCCACGTCACGGTCTGAGGTTAGCAAGGGTATGCACTCAGGGTAACGATTACATCTGCCAAAACAAGTCCTTCGTATGCAGGCAACCGTCCTAGCCCTTGGTAGAAAAGGGAGTCCGTGACGTAAAACCGGAACAAACACACAAACAAACATTCATCCCCATTTGCATGAGGGTGCATACTGGTATATTGGAGTTTGGGAATTAACGCTGGATGCCCTTCTTAACGACTCTCAGTGGGTTCGAATATAATAATTATATTGACAATTACGTATTCTGAGTACGTACATTATTTCTAACATATTCCGTAAAACTTAAAGTGGCAGAGATAGGGCTTGAACCCGCACCAGAGAGAAGTAATTTGGCTGATAAGGAAAAAAAAAAATCTGTTATCCTCATACTGATCTACCTAATCTATATCTATATACTAAAGCCCTAATCCCCTTTACATGGGGGTGGCTGAGTCAAAGCAAAATGCCTTGACTATGCAGAAAAAATATAGAGGGGATTCCCAGTCCCCTCGCACTTCCCCACTTAGTCGACTATTACGACAAGCAGGGAACACGGAGGAAGTATTCTTGCCACACAAAATAATATGGTTAATGATGCAAGAGGGATGGTCCTACGGTAGAGAATCACGCGTGTCTAAATAACGTATAAAAGTCACTATATTACCCATATCTTATTAGAATCTCAACTATTTTTTAATTCTTTCCTAATTTATTTCGCGGGTATTTATTTTGGGATAAAAATCGATATATATATATATATATATATATATATATATATATATATATATATATATATATATATATATATATATATATATATATATATATATATATATATATATATATAGGATATAAAGGGTAGGAGAGGGAGGGGGAGACCAAAGCGTAGGTGGATGGATTGCATCAATGACGACCTGCGATCTAAAGGTTTGTTGGGCGATGAGGTATGGGATAGGAAAATATGGAGAACACTGGCCTAAAACATCGACCCCACATGAAAGTGGGAAAAGATGTAGACGAAGAAGATATATATATATATATATATATATATATATATATATATATATATATATATATATATATATATATATATATATATATATATAATTGGGTGGCGGAAATATCGCAATCACGGTTGCATTTGTGTCTGGAGGCATCTCCACAATGGTGGAAAGAGAGCCATATATAATTAAACAACTTGGTTCTTACAGTTAATCTGGATTCATTATTATTATTATTATTATTATTATTATTATTATTATTATTATTATTATTATTATTATTATTATTATTATTATTATTATTATTATTATTATTATTATTATTATCATTATTATTATTGTTATTATCATTATTATTATTATTATTATTATTATTATTATTATTATTATTATTATTATTATTATTATTATTACTACTACTACTTTATTTCAATTATCCAAAATCTCTATCAGTTATGTAATCGTTCTAAACCTGAAAACGCAAACTATATTATATAAAGAAAATGTGAAAGTTAATCTTTAAATAATATTTTGTATGTTATCAATGATTAAAACAACAATTATAAGTGCAAAACAGTCTAGCAATATATATATATATATATATATATATATATATATATATATATATATATATATATATATATATATATATATATATATATATATATATATATATATATATATAAACACCAATGCTAAAGAACATATACAAAAAAAGCCGCTAAACTCACGTTTAATAAAAAAATAAACACCAAAAGCGGAACTCTAAGCAATATAAATGTATAGAGAATAAGACAGTAATCCACCACAGTAGCTTGCTATATACCAAGAACAGCTACTGATAACAACAATTAGTTAAAATTCTATTATCTGAGAAAATCTAATTATGAAGAATATACAGGCAAAGCAGCCTAGGCCTAACACCCCACCAAGAATTGAACAAGTTCAGCGGAAAAAAAAATTGTATTTGCTAATATAAAAAGCATTACAGCTTCTGTGTACATTATACACAGGGATTCTTGGCTTTGAAAGTTCTACCCTAACGCTAAATGCGATGTCTATCATCAACAGTTCAATAAATAAAAAAGAGATATTGTAGCAAAACATATATAACATCGATTAAAGTCTCGAGCATTCATACCTGGTTTTCTCAATAATGGGGAATACTTGTGACATTGAATATAATAAATATATAAAAACACCACATCTAGAAAAACACGCATTAGAAATAGAAAAAAAGCACACACTAACCCCAGATCTTCAGCAATGACACATTATCAGCAATAAGAAAAATAAAATTGATATCCTCCCTTCTATAAGCTGCCGAGGACATTTTGCTTAGGATATCCCTGACAGAAGGAAACTGAAGCTGAGCTTAATGTTGTAACTAGAGCCTATTGGAGGTTAAAATAATGGCATATTCTCCTTCACATCACAAAATCAATATCTTATAGTTTCACCAGAGTAAAAACCAAACATACTTACGATATAGAAAGCAAAAGATAGCTAGCAAAGAGTTTATCTAACCGGAAAAAGACTTATTTAACAATTAACTATTACCTGAGGGTTAGACTATATATTTGTTTCCACAAGACAGGGACCTGACAATGACTATTTATCACCAGAGAACCATCAAAACTTGTCATTATCACAGGATGATGTACCCATGGCTTCGACTCACTAGAGGAAGATTTAGCAGAAAAAACATGGTACATACTCATTCTGATCAGAGGTACACATAGCCATTCCTCTCATTTGAGATAGCTATAGCAAAATTAATTTTAAGTACAGACTCTTTATCACACGAAAATCAACTTAACGATACATATCATCTGGCTCCTAGCAGAGGGAAAATATTAAACGAGTGTAGACCTAGGAAAATAAATATCACAAAATGGAGAACTGACAAAAATCTTATTCTCACTAGACGTATAACCTAGCAAACAATGAGAATCTAGAAGAATTTATATAATGAGAAGGAAGGCCTAGCAAAGGCTAAATTTTTTTTTATAGAGGGAGGCAGCACCAAATTACAACTCTCTCCTTAAGAAAAACTGGCGAAATATATATTTAATCAGAAGGAAGTCATACCATATAAATCTAACTAATAAAAAGTCCTAGTAACGAATCTCAATAGTAGGAGACAAGCAAATGCATTGCTTCAATATAAGAGGTTCTCATAATAAGTCAGAACCACCTCACAAGGTTCTGACACAGCGAATGAAATCCTCTATAAGCAATTTAAACACATCCAATAGGCCAAAGTCACTCAAGTTTTTAATAAAAAGAAAATGTCTTTTGTTATAGAGTTTTGAAGTATATATAATATGATACGACATTGACAGAAACTCTTGGATCTTAGCTTACCTCGTGTTCCCTTTTGAAGGGGAAATATTGCATCTCAGGCGGGGGTGGAACATAGTCTTGCATTCCGTACATCGTGATGTTGGGTTGGATTAAGTTGGGTTGAATTTTTTTTTATATATATACTAACTAATAAGTCTTTGTATAAAATCTGAAATATTTTAGAATTGTCCAAGTCTCTGCATAATATTATTGCAAAGCTCAGATTTTTATTTTATTTTTTTTTTTTTTTGCTGCTGCAAGAAAATGTTAGACCGGTTTTGCAAATTTAAAAAGTCATAATTCTTTTTTTTCTTTCCGTATAATTTTTACTACTATAATAAAATCAACAAGTCTTGGATGATGATATTTTCATGAAATGTCTTAATGGTATTTAAATACAAATCATACTCTCATCTACAGTTTTTTTTTTATTTTATTTGGGTTTTTATTTCTTCATTTCCTTCGAGTCTTTTAACATAATGCTTGAAGTATAACCATCGCATGATGAAAGGGTTAGCTTTAAAGCCAATTACTTTCTACAACTCGTAAGAAAATTTGAGTTTTCCTTTTGCAATTCTTCAGCAAAATTCACAGTCTATGGACACTCAACAGAGATAAGCTTGATGTAAATCACTATCTTCTTTTATGATGAATTGGATCACTATAAAATGAGCACCACCATAGTTTTAGCGTCATCACGTACTAGGCGATCACTATAGCGCTAACATAATTGAGACGTATATAATTAATATTTGCACTGAGAAGTAATATTATGTTCTTTAAGCACAAAAGTAATAGCACCATCAAGTCCTTCCCGTTAAATGTTTTAATGCATGTTTATCACGCGTTTTAATATTTATAATTGTCATATGAATTGTAATTTTTACGAATTTCGTTGAGCGTCGTTAACGAGCTTTGGGTTCGTTAAACGAATTTTTTTTTTTAGTTCGTTAAAACTGTTTCAAAAAAGAGGGAGAAATACACACGGTATTAATACTGCTCATATTCACAAATGTAGGATATATACTGTATGATATATGCCCATCGTTCAATTCACAATTACTGTATATCCAAGTAAAACTAAGACTGAAGGAATATATTTGTGTAATAATGAAATGTGTTGAGTTATACGGAATGTTCATATTAATTTGTCAAGCGATTTAAAAAAAATAATTTGCTATATATATATATATATATATATATATATATATATATATATATATATATATATATATATATATATATATATATATATATATATATATATATATGTATATTACAAATAATATAAATATTAATGAGTACATCGTATTTCCGGACCACTTACTTCACCAACATTCCAAGAGGAAAATAGGCAAATATAAATAAATAAATAGATAAAAAATAAATAAATAATTGAAATTATAAAGTCAATAAAAATAAAGGCTTACGATATATATATATATATATATATATATATATATATATATATATATATATATATATATATATATATATATATATATATATATATATATATATATATATATATATATATATATATATATATATATATATATATATGAGATGCCAATAAATAGGGGACCGCAGTGACATAATCAGTACAGATCTCGAATCTGAAGGTGATAGAACCACGTTCGAGGTCAGGGCGGGGTGCTAGGAGGGGAATCCAGCCTTAATCCCACAGTTGCAATCCATCAGTGTACACCCCCCAAAATGGGGACTAAGAGTGACATATAACTTTAAAAGAAATTTGAAGTCAATAAATAAAGTTTGCTCTTCATCTTTCTAATTTTATTATTTTGTCTGTAAAAAAAACACTAAACCTATCCAGTCATTTTCTTAATATCGAGCTTTCATCTCAAAATAAAAATAAAAAAAACATTTTGAAAATTTAGAAAACTAAAA
The DNA here is from genome assembly GCA_037179515.1 of Halocaridina rubra. Classification (NCBI taxonomy): domain Eukaryota; kingdom Metazoa; phylum Arthropoda; class Malacostraca; order Decapoda; family Atyidae; genus Halocaridina; species Halocaridina rubra. Next base: position 3,189 of record JAXCGZ010022092.1, on the reverse strand, counting down.
AAAAAAAACCAGTATGATGTAAATCAACTTATTACGATGTAAATGCTGGCATGAGCAATACAAATTAGAATTATCTCTCTCTCTCTCTCTCTCTCTCTCTCTCTCTCTCTCTCTCTCTCTCTCTCTCTCTCTCTCTCTCTCTCTCTCTCTCTCTCTCTCTCTCTCTCTCCAAGGGCGTGTTGATGGGCTTGCAGAGATTTAATCTGATGAATTATATTGTCATCAGGCTCGTAATCGTAGTTCACGCACTCTAATTGCAATTACTAATTACTTCTAATTACTAGCGACACTCATTCGAGCCCCCGGACGCTCTGCACTTCACTAATTACAAAAGCAGTGAGGGAGCTCGCTAGATGTATGGAGAGAGAGAGAGAGAGAGAGAGAGAGGAGAGAGAGAGAGAGAGAGAGAGAGAGAGAGAGAGAGAGAGAGAGAGAGAGAGAGAGAGAGAGAGGAGAGAGAGAGATGAGGAGAGAGAGTAATCATCGTTTGAATCACAACATAATTTTTCTCTTTCGTATAAATATGAGTCTTGGTACTTTTTCCTATAACACCTTCTACTCCTTCCTCACTACTGCGACAACACCAATTACCTCCTCCCTCCTACTAAGACGCCTCGAAAACCTCTTCCCTCTCCTCCTTATTGTCCCTAATATCTCCTTCACCTCCCTCCATCTTTATCATTCTCCAATTCCTATCTTCCTCCCCTTCCCCAACCCTCGATCGTAAGAGCGAATTCGTAAAAAAAAATATTACTTTGTTCTTCTGTCAGTTAACAGTAATGATTTTATAATTTTTTTTTTTTATCAAGTTGTTCGTATTTTAAGCGAGTTGGGGCGAGAATCTTTCTAGAACAGTTTACTGGTGCACAATGGAGCAAGTATCTCCCTAAAGGCTTTTTGAAGCGAGCAGTAGCGAGATTCATTAAGCGGGAAGGTGCGAGATTTTCTCTTTTGCTGCATGACGCAGGTAAACGAGGATATCCCTTTTCCTCGCTGCATGAAGCGAGCAGGTGCGAATCTTGTCCTTTTACAGCATGGTGCAGGCAAGTGCGAGAATACCATTGTCTCAGTGCTTGAAGCAGGTAGGTATGAAAATCCCTTTTGCTGCATGGAGCATTCAAGTGTCAGAATATCACTTGCGCTGTATAGAGCAGGCAGGTGCAATAATCAACTTTTACAATCCTAGCAAGAGCTATAATTATTTGCGTGCTCATTTGCAAGCATGTGCGATCAATTTCTATTATTTATATAAAGGTGGTAAGTGTGACTATTTCCTTGCCAGACTTAGAAATGAATATTCTTGGGAAAAACATTAAAATAAAGCCAATGTACCTGGTTTTCAACCTTCGGTAGAAAACTCGCTCGTTACTGGAACATACTTTTGTTACCCTCCCCTCCTCATGATGTCGCTTACCTCATTAATCCCCCATGGACCCCCCACTCCCCCTACCCCCGATTTCATATATTACATTTAATTACATTTAAGAAGTCTAAGAGGAATACCTAATTTCGAGATGTTATACTGAAGTCTTTCGTTAATTTTGTTCCATCTTAGATTCTGCACTATCCATCATTATGAAATAGCATGCGTCAACTCAGCAGACTCAGTGAATACGTTGTTAAATGCATAGTGAGTGTCGAGCAACAATATTTTACTTATCGAACAACTCACCACACCAAAAAAAAAAAAAAAATTAAAGATACTTATGCATTAAGGCCCGCAAACGGGGACCTACAAATAGCAAATATTTCCAAGAGAGCCAGAAAGATATTTTGGGGTTTCTGGTCTTACAGAAATTCAATCATATCTAAATACTATTCCGCCTGAATCCCCACGCATCTAATAGCGTACTCGCCATCTTTTTCCCACAAAAATGACACTAGACTTTTTTTCTTTAATCTCTAAAGGTCTGGTATACTTAAGATCAGAAGAACAATGGATTTCAGTGCATCATATTTGCCTATAAGAGCAAAGTAATATATATATATATATATATATATATATATATATATATATATATATATATATATATATATATATATATATATATATATATATATATATATATCATATCCTTTTTCTATAATACAACTAAACCTTCGCGAATGATTCTCTCTCTCTCTCTCTCTCTCTCTCTCTCTCTCTCTCTCTCTCTCTCTCTCTCTCTCTCTCTCTCTCTCTCTAAGTACCTGAATTCTTGGTACAATCTGTACGAAACTATTATTGAGCGAAGAGTAAGAATCAAAGTGCCCGAGTCATGCAGGAGACAAAAATGCAAGTATATAAGCCGGTATTTGCGCTCTTTGCCTTCAAACCCAAGTAAAAATATATATATATATGTTTGCGTCTGCATGCAATAATAATAATAATAATAATAATAATAATAATAATAATAATAATAATAATAATAATAATAATAATAATAATAATAATAATAATAAAAATAATAATAATTTTTTATTTATTACTGTTATTATTATTATTATTATTATTATTATTATTATTATTATTATTATTATTATTATTATTATTATTATTATTATTATTATTATTATTATTATTATTATTATTATTATTATTATTATTACAAGACTATTCCGTTGCCAAAAGGAAAATTCGGGCAAATTATCTATTCTATATTGACTATATTCATTAGATAAATTAGTACCTATGCTTAAATATGCCACCAAAAGAAAAAAGCAAACAAAATGACTCTCTCTCTCTCTCTCTCTCTCTCTCCTCTCATCTCTCTCTCTCTCTCTCTCTCTCTCTCTCTCTTTCTTTATTTTGCTCTCTCAGCTCCCCACTAAAAACAAAACTGACAATGGGAAAAAAATCCCCAAAGTAATTTTGTGGCATAAACTTTTCTCGAATCAGGTGAACAATTTATGGGAAACTTTTGTGTGTGTATGTGTGTGTGTGTGTGTGTGTGTGTGTGTGTGTGTGTGTGTGTGTGTGTGTGTGTGTGTGTGTGTGAGAGAGAGAGAGAGAGAGAGAGGAGAGAGAGAGAGAGAGAGAGAGAGAGAGAGAGAGAGAGAGAGAGAGAGAGAGAGAGAGAGAGAGAGAGAGAGAGAGAGAGAGAGAGAATAGCATACTCCTGACCCTCTAAAAACAAATAAAATATTTGTGGGATAATAAAAAGTTTATTAAAAATCCCCGTCATTTTGGGCATAATTTTGTTGAATGAA
>JAXCGZ010022091.1:0-12500 GCA_037179515.1 Halocaridina rubra | reverse complement strand
CCACCTCCGACCTAACTTTTTTACTATACTCCAGCCATTTTTCCCCAGAAGGAAGATGCTCCTATGAATATATAAAAGGTAAAAAAGATTGTTGGTGTTCGATTATTTAAATTTTCACTTGAAAGTGGAGAAGAGGGCAATTTTTTTCTCAATATGTTCCATAAGCCAACAGTGGCCTAAGGGATAACTATTTCACACAACTTTTACTTATATCTTCAATATATTTGGACATGATACAGATACTTTAAAAACCACTTTATATTCTGTAAATAAATGTAGGTAGTTCGTTATGATAGTGAATCACATCATAAAAAATATTGATTTCTAGGATAAAGAGTTCTATGTTCTTGACTTCCATTGCTGTCATTTAACACGCTATATTTGCTATAGACTAGTAATATACAATTATTTATATCATTGCTGTTTCATTCTGCATGTCTGTGTTAATGCTATCTTGCATTTATGTTGTAGTCATGTTATAGCATTTTTGTGTGAGTGTTGTATATATAAAAATAAAATAGTATCTGCCGTACATAATATGTTAGAAGTGATAAATTTGTTTTAGAAGCGATGATTAGTTGTTTGTGGCATGCACTTTCTTTCTAAAACATCTCAGAGGCAGTTTTTAATTAATTTCATAGTTTTATTAATCTTTCATTGCAACTTTCTGTTTTAATTGATATTTTTTTTTTCTTTTTCAGGTAAGTTAATTGCACTTTACATAGTATGAAGTCTTGGTTCGGCGGTAAGTACAGTTTTCAAAGCTTATTTACCTTATATATATATATATATATATATATATATATATATATATATATATATATATATATATATATATATATATATATATATATGAATATATATATATATATATATATATATATATATATATATATATATATATATATATATATATATATATATATATATATATATATATATATATATATATATATATATATATATATATATATATATATATATATATATATATATATATATATATATATATATATATATATCATATATATATATATATATATATATATATATATATATATATATATATATATATATATATATATATATATATATATATTTTCATATATATATATATATATATATATATATATATATATATATATATATATATATATATATATATATATATATATATATATATATATATATATATATATATATATATATATATATATATATATATATATATATATATATATATATATATATATATATATATATATATATATATATATATATATATATATATATATATATATATATATATATATATATATATATATATATATATATATATATATATATATATATATATATATATATATATATATATATATATATATATATATATATATATATATATATATATATATATATATATATATATATATATATATATATATATATATATATATATATATATATATATATATATATATATATATATATATATATATATATATATATATATATATATATATATATATATATATATATATATATATATATATATATATATATATATATATATATATATAAATCAATAGTGATTCGCAACACTATCAAAATGAATGCAGTATGTTTTGTGGTCTCTTTTTTAGGAAAGCTTGGAATGAGTGACAATGATTGCAGCTAAATGAATTAGGAACTTACATATAAAGAGCATACACGTATACAAAAAAATAGGTAAAGAGAAGCAAAACAAAAACTTCGGATGTGACAAATGCAGCATAGACTTTTACCAAATTCCCCTCGGGCAATATACAACTGAGACTATTGCCAGCGTCCCCTTGGCCATATACACAGAAAAGTATGGCAGAATTGAGTGGAAGCGAGAATTGGGGGAAAATATTATAGGGCACATCCCATTCAAATCTGGATTTCATTCCCTACACAGTCTATGGAAATGAAGGGGAGTCTGAAGTATCTCAGTGTACACAATGACATCTCCTAATTGGATTTGTTTCGAAGGTGGTCTCGGGGCGAGCATTCAAATGTCGACTTTTCAGGCAATATGCATATGGACTTGAATTTCTTAAGATACATACCTACTCGAATTTCTCAATGTAATTTACTTTAAATCAGTTTTCAATGGTCTTAGAAACCTATTTTTTTCCGACATTTACTAAATAATTGAAAAATACATACCTATGTACCCATAAGAGTCGTTTGTGAGTTCTTATAATGATTTTTTTTCTTATCTTTGGATTAGTATCTTTGCCTTTTAAAAAGTTCGGCTTTGGAATTGATGTGTAAGAATCTGTTCTATCGTAGATTCCATACACCTAATAGTGTACTTACCGGCCATGCTGAGTTACTCTCAGCATGGTATGGAGTTAATGACTCCATTTATCCCACCAAATATTTATTGGTTATAACCTGGTTGATCCCATGATACGATTGTTCAAATAATCTTGAGAACATGGAGGAGAGGCTGAAGTCTTCTGTCGCTTGGGAGCCCTCATCAACTCAGCAGACTAAGTGAGTACACTTGAGATGTGTGGCGGCAGTTGTGGAATATGAACATTAATTTATCTATGCCGGTTGTCTACTACTACCTTTACTTTAACTGCAACCACTACAATTAATAATAATAATAATAATAATAATAATAATTATAATAATAATAATAATAATAATAATAATAATAATAATAATAATAATAATAATAATAATAATAATAATAATAATAATAATAATAATAATAATAATAAAAATAATAATAATAATAATAATAATAATAATAATAATAATAATAATAATAATAATAATAATAATAATAATAATAATAATAATAATAATAATAATAACAATAATAATAATAATAATAATAATAATAATAATAATAATAATAATAATAATAATAATAATAATAATAATAATAATAATAATAATATAGCATCGTACTCTCTGACTATAACCCCTAATGAGTCCATCAATTCCTGTAAAAGTTGATGTAGAGAAGATGGGCCGCACCACATGCTTGCTGTATATATAGGATGTTTGTCTATCTGCTTCAAATAATTTTCCCTCTGTCCGATCTGGCAGGATTCTCGTTTCCCCTTTCCCCATAATATATGTTTGAAAATTACATGTTAGTAGCAAACATTATCTCAGAGAAGAGGATGAGCGCTTCCATACCCAAAGTTATGATCTCGGAAACTTTTAGGGCTACCTGATCAGGGTTTTTGGGTCCGAAAGCAATAGATATCCCATGGGAAGCCAAAGAGAAAGTTACATAAATCATCGCTTTGGGTATGCTCAAAGTGCCAAATGCCTCTTTGAGTAGGAGGATTTGATGGAGAGGAAGAGAAAATGGAAGATATTGAGATCAAAGAGTGGTCAGTATTAATCAACTGGGAAAGCACATAGCAAGAGTAGTTTGAAAGATTAGAAGTGAAAAATAGGTCAAAAGTGTGAAGTGTATGTTTCTGGCGATTGGGAAAACGAGTAGAAAGTTTGAACATCTGCTCCAGATCTTGAGTAATAGAGAAAGCAAATGCCTTACTTTTTCTCATTTCATTGTGGTGTACATCTATTAGAAAATTATATAATAGAGACGATCACTACGGTAAAATTAGAATATTTTTTCTGAGAAGAAATGAAAATTCAATGTGAGAAGAATGAAGCCACTCACTGTGGTGTACACTGAAGTCCCCAATATAGAGCACTTCAGCATTTTGGTGAGAGGATAGTAAGGACTCATGGCAAGAGGACAGATATTCAAAGAAGGACACAAAGTCAGTGGAGTTTGGAGAGCAGTAGCAGAAGCAAAGTAATACAGTGGTAGTGGAGAGATAGATCTACATCCAGAAAGCATCAGAATGAGGAGATTCAATGTCCATGAGCCTTGCAATAGAAGTGTTAGTGTTGCAGCAGGCAAAGACCTTTTGTTTGGAACGGAAATGAGAATGCAGGTTATAGTGAAAGATTTTAAATGGATCAGGAGGAGCATGGATAGACAGCTTGGCTTCAGAGAGGAGGAGTAAGGTTAGGGAGGGATATACCCAAGAGCTGTTCCACAGACGAAAGATTGGATTTTAGACCACTAAATATTAGAAAAGTAAAGAGTGATAGGCGTAGATTTATCGAATGGTGCAAGGTTACGGCCAGAACCATTGTTACTACCAAGTGTGTCTACCCTCGCGCCAATAATGGAGTCAACAAAATCTCCGTATTAATTAATGAGTGTATTCATTCATTTACTTATATATTTATTTACTTTTAATTAGTTATGACAAGAGAGCAATAGGATGAGCTTTACTGCTCTATCGAGTTTTGTGTTTGTAAAAGCATTCCAATACGAAGGCCACTTAATATGTAACGCGTTGCCATTTAACTTCTTGTTTTGACGTATGTGTTGAATAGGCAAAATATAATTAATGTGGGATTTAACGCTGATGAGTATAGAAAAAAAAGAGTATCCTACGATGTAGGAATTGCTGAGTTTAAACATGAAATAATTAAGATATCATGTAGTAATTGCTGATCGCAAAGTCAAAAGCGTTGAGTGTAGAACCGAAATCATTTTGTATTGTCTTGAAAACCACACGAGTCTTGCTGCGCATGTCTGAGCGAACACTGGGCATGCAAAAGAATAAAGAAATGGCATCCATTGCTTCTAGCCAATAACATAATAATAGCCAATCAGAGCTATTGATGTCATCAAATTCAAATGCTATGTTAATATTGTTTAATGTTGATTGTAAAGTCAAAAGTTTTTACATTGGCTATGAGACACAAAACAATCTGAATGAAGGGCTTAATAGAGATTGTGGACTGACAACGAAAAGTGGAGTATTGGTTGACAGTGCGAGAGAACAATGAATAGTGGAATATTGGTTGGCAGTGAGAGTTTCGCAAAACCTTGGGCTTCTGAGAGTTATTGGGGTGATGATTTGCGCCGGAGAGTGAGTTTTGGATGATGGAATCATAGTTTATTGCCAGTGATTGAAGGAAGGGATTAATTGATTGTGAGAGGATGAGGAATTTATGTGTATTTGAGATTTAGTGAACTATAAACTAGATTTCATATAATTTTGTTGTTGTTTTTGTCGAATGCAATAGTGTTTAATAAATAATCTTTTTTCGGTTAATGGAAATTGTTTTTCATACGAGATAATATAATTGGGTTAGATGTTTATAATGGCAGTTATTCACACTTTTCTGCAAATTTGGCAATCTTTTATTACCTGGTCGTTGTAGTTGTTGTAAATAGAAAACAAAGTCATATAAGAAGTGTTATATTATTGGCAGCACACGAAAGACGAAATCTCATATTTTATGACATGTAAGCCTCAAGAACTTATGAGATCTATATTTTTTGTACTCTGTGGCCATTCTTTGATAACATTAATTTGTTATCTCCTCCATAAAAAGCTGTAAAGAGTTTACATACTTATCTATATACGTCTTCGGGAACGTATATACTTTGTACTGGAATAAACAGGTTCTTTGTGGCGATGTTAACTAATACATACAGTATGTATCTTGATCTACACCATGCTTATATTTATTTATAAGAAATATACAGCATATATTGGAACTAAGTTTTTAATTGTACTCTTTATTTATAAGACACTCAGCTCGTGTTACAAATTTGTTTTTATGAACAAAAACAAACTCATATCTTATCTGGGAATCATAATAAGAATTGAAAAAAATATCAAAATTTGTACTGTTCTACATATATATATATATATATATATATATATATATATATATATATATATATATATATATATATATATATATATATATATATATATATATATATATATATATATATATATATATATATATATATATATATATATATATATATATATATATATATATTTCATAAGTAAAAAAATCAGCATTTTTAAGCAGTCCACATTCGTTGAAAACTAGATAAGTAGACCATATAGAAATTCCATTTATTTTAACAAAAACGTTCATTGTATTACATTTTTCTTTTAGCTGAGTTGGCTCAATGCACAAATTCAGTAAAATGTTTAATAAAGCAGTATTTAAATTCTCATGGCCTTATTTAAGCTTTATTTTGAAGTTTTTCTCAAGACATCATTTCCTCTAGTTAAGCCATGGTGAACTTTGTGCAAATATGGACGTCAAGAGTGTATTTATATTGTTTGTTTTTTTATGATTATATATGTTTTCTGATGATTCGCTTATGATCAAAATTGCTACAGATATAGCAATTCTTTTCCCATCCTACTCGTTTCAGTATTCATGTGCTGTCACACACAAACACACACACACACACACACACACACACACACACACACACACACACACACACACCACACACACACACACACACACACACACACACACACATACACACATACACACACACATATGTATATATGTATATATATTTATATATATATATATATATATATATATATATATATATATATATATATATATATATATATATATATATATATATATATATATATGTGTGTGTGTGTGTGTGTGTGTGTGTGTGTGTGTGTACGTATGTGTGTATATATATATATATATATATATATATATATATATATATATATATATATATATATATATATATATATATATATATATATATATATATAATCATATCATTTACCTTGGCTGTTTCCCCCAATTTGGGGGGTAGCCGACGTAAAGAAAAACAATAAGGGGATCACTTTGCTCTATGGGCAATGGCGAGGGAGCTATCAACCGCTCAGATGGCACTACTGGAGTGCCAGAAGCCCATACTCCCGGCTCTTCCACAACCTGTGTCGCTTAATAATGCCAAGTCCTCTACTGCCCCTACCATTAGAGAGGCGTCACATTCGCTCGTCACTCATTCCTATTCCTAGCACGCTCACTTTCTTCCCTCACATCCATCCTCCTATCATTCAGGGCTCTCCTTACTCCATCCATCCACCCAAAGCTAGGCATCCCTCTAGCATTTCTCCCATCAACTCTTGCATTCATAACCTTTTTCAGCAGTCTTTCATCATCCATCCTCTCCACATGGCCAAACCATATCAGAACATTCATATCTACTCTGGCTGAAATTCTCTCCTCACACTTGTTCTTGCTTTCACCACTTCATTCCTAATCCTATTCAACCGAGATACACCAATCATACTCCTCAGGCATTTCATCTCAAACACATTTAGTTTCCGCCTCTCACTGGAGAAGAGTGATGGAGGATAGAGGACTGAAAATCAGCAGGAAGAAGACAGAGTACTTGAGGTTGAGAGATGATGAGGATGGGAGGTCAATTTGCAGGGGAAGGTGTTGAAAAGAGTTGAAATGTTCAAGTATTTGGGATCAACAGTAGCAGAGGATGGTGAAATAGAGTCAGAAATAACCCACAGAATACAAGCGGGATGGAAGAACTGGAAGAAAGTGTTTGGGGTGCTGTGCGACAGGAGAATAGGGATTAAGTTGAGGGGTAAAGTGCATAAGATAGTTGTGAGACCTGCGATGATGTATGGAGCAGAGACATGGGCAATAAAGAAGACACAAGAGAAAAAACTGGATGTGGCAGAGATGAGGATGCTGAGATGGATGTGTGGGGTGACAAGAAGCGATAAAATCAGAAACGAGGTAATTAGAGGTACCTTAAAAGTTAGAGACATATCAGATAAGATACAAGAAAGTAGACTAAGATGGTATGGTCATGTCGTTAGGAGGGATGAACATTATGTTGGGAGGAGGGTGATGGAAATGGATATACAGGGTAGGAGAAGGAGAGGGAGATCAAAGCATCAATGACGACCTGAGGTCTAAAGGTTTGATGGGTGATGAGGTTTGGGACTGAAACAAATGGAGAAAACTGGCCAGAAACATCGACCCCACATAAAAGTGGGAAAAGATGTAGACGAAGAAGAAGAACTCTGATCCATACATCACAGTTGGCACAATCACTTTCTCATGCAAAACTTTCTTAACATTCATTTCCAACCCTTTATTCTTCATCACTTCTTTCAACGCACCCAACACTTTACATCCTTCATTCACTCTGTGACACACATCTGCTTCCACTCCACCATTTGCAGCTATAACCGAGCCTAAGTACTTAAACTGATCAACTTCCTCAAGTGTCTCTCCATTCAACATAACATTCAATCCAGCACCATCCTCTTTTCTTGTACACCTTATAACCTTACTCTTTCCCACATTCACTCGCAACTTCTTTTTCTCACACACCATTCCAAATTCTGACACTAACTGACACAGCTTCTCCTCTGAATCTGCCACCACCACAGTATCATCTGCATACAACAACTGATTCAGGTCCCACTTGTTATCATCCTCATCTAGTATTCTCAAACTCGACCACGCACTAGCTCATTCACCTCTCTTACGACTCCATCAATTGAACAGCCGTGGTGACATCACACATCCCTGTCTCAATCCCGCACTCTCTGGAAACCACTCACTCACTTCATACCTTACCCTAACACAAGCTCTACTGCCCTCATACAAACTCTTCACTGCTTGCAATACTCTACCTATAACCTCAAAACATTCCACATTGCCTCTCTATCGACTCTATCATACGCTTTCTCCAGATCCAAAAATGCAAAATACACATCCTTACTTGCTAAATATTTCTCACATAACTGCCTAACTATAAAAAATCTGATCTGTGCAACCTCTACCTCTCCTAAAATCACTCTGCACTTCCACGATCACATTTTCTGTCTTATCCCTAATCCTATTGATCAGTATTATACCATACACTTTTCCTACCACACTCAACAAAGTTATACCCTTAAAAGTATTGCATTAACACACATGTCCCTTACCTTTGGATAGGGCACTATACAAGCAATCACCTATTCCACTGGCACCATTGACAACATAAAGTATATATTAAACACTCTCACTAACCATTCCAATGCAGTCACACCCCCATCTTTCAACATCTCCGCTCTTACATCATCCACTCCAGGTGCTTTACCTGCTTTCATATCATCCAATGCCCTTTTCACCTCCTCTCTTGTAATCTCTCTCTCATTTCCAATTCCCATTACTGGCACTTGAACCCACCCCCCCACTGCCACTATATCTGCCTCTCTATCTTCCTCAACATTCTCTACAACCACTCAAAATATTCTGCCCATCTTTTCCTTGCATCGTTCCCTCTTAACATCTGTCCATTCACATCTTTCACTGTCTCTTTCATCCTCGACCCACCCTTCCTTACTCTCTTCACTTCTTTCCAAAACTTCTTTTTATCCTCCTCATATGACCTCCTAAAATCCTGTCCCCACTTAACATTTGCCAACCTCTTCTCTTCCTCTACCTTCCGCTTGTTTTCCACATTTTTCTCCCTATATCTTTCATACTTCTCCCCACTGTTACACTGCAGTCATTCCTCAAAAGCCCTCTTTTCCTCTTTCACCTTCATTTTCACCCCTTCATTCCACCACTCGCTGCCCCTCCTCATGCCACCTCCAACAAACCTCTTTCCACACACATCACTTGCATGTCCAACAAAACATGCTTTTATCAAACCCCATTCCTCCTCTAACTCCCCAACTTCTCTTTCTTTCACCCTGCCATATGTCACTTTCAACCTGTCCTGATATTCCTGTCTCTTCTCTGGTTTTTTCAACTCTTCCACCTTCACCACTTCCCTTTCACATCCCCACTCTGTATATACCCACTCTTTTGCTACTACCACTTTTACTTCAACCAAAATATGATCAGACATCCCGGCAGCCGCAACCCTAAATGCATGCACATCTTTCACTCTACCAATCATTCTCTTTGCTATCTATCTACCTTAGCTGTCTCCCCCAATAGGGGGGTAGCCAACATCAAAAAACAAACAATAGAGGGGTTACTTTGCTCTATGGGCAATGACGAGGGAGCTAGCGACCGTTCAGATGCCACTGCTGGAGTGCCACAGCCCATCCTCCTGGCTCTTCCACAACCTACGACGTTTCATAAATGACAACTCCCTTACTCCCCCTACCTCAGGGCTACCTCTGTAAGATACAGCCCCTTGGTAACAGCAGATGCCCATCAGAGCTGCGTCACAATCGCTCACCACTCAATCCCATTCCTAGCATGCTCACTTGCTTCAGGAAGGAAACCACCAAATGATAAAGAGTCATGGTGGTGGAATGAGGAAGTGCAAGAATGGGTGAAGAACAAGAAGCTAAGAAAAAGGCAGATTTATCAGGCCTGGAGCAGAATAAAGAAGAGTACAAGCAGGCAAAGAAGGAGGCGAGGAGAGCAGTAGCAAAAGCAAAGGCAGAGAAATTGAATGAAGTCTATAAAGAGCTAGCAACACCAGAAGGAGAGAAGAAAATATGGCGAATTGCCAAGGCACGAGATGCTGCATCCAAGGACTTGACCCAGTAAGACAAATAAGGGATAACCATGGAGTAGTTCTAGCAGAAGAGGATGAAATAAAAAGCAGATGGGAAACTTATTTTTAATGATTACTAAATGAAGAGAACCCAAGAGCAGTATTTGAAGATAGACTTCCAAATGAAGCAGTTACAAGTACAGTGACTAGAAGAGAGGTAGAGCGGGCAGTAAGGAAAATGAAAAATGGAAAGGCAGCAGGATCTGATAAGATGCCAGTGGAGGTATGGAAGAGTCTTTAAGAGGAAGGCATAGATATCTTGTGGGACTTAATGCGAAAGATCTTTAGTCAGGAAAAGATGCCAGAGGAGTGGAGAGGAAGCCTAATCATCCAAATCTATAAAGGGAAGGGAAACATTCAGGAGTGTGGAAACTGTAGAGGCATAAAGTTGTTAAGTCATACTATGAAGATATGGGAGAAGATCATAGAGAGGAGACTCAGAGAGGAAACGACAATTGGAGATGAACAGTTTGGCTTCATGCCTGGATTAGGGACAGTGGATGCCATATTTGCCTTGAGAACCAAATGATGGAAAGGCATCGGGAGAAACAGAAAGGACTGCATATGGTCTTTATTAACCTGGAGATATGTAAGAATCATCCAAGATATGTATGAGAGGGCAGAGGCAAATGTTAAGAGCAATGTGGGCTTGACGAAGCGTCTCTCAGTAAATTATGGTCTGCATCAAGGGTCTGCTTTGAGTCCATATCTATTTGATCTGGTCTTGGATGTAGTAACCCAGGTTATTAGAGATCAGTCACCATGGTGTATGCTCTTTGCAGATGACAATGTACTGTGTAGCAAGAGACGAGAGGAAGTGGAGGAGAAGCTTGACGAGTGGAGAAGAGTGATGGTGGATAGAGGACTGAGAATCAGCAGGAAGAAGACAGAGTACTTGAAGTTGAGAGATGATGAGGATGGGGAGGTCAATTTGCATGGGGAGGTATTGAAAGGAGTTGAAAAGTTCAAGTATTTAGGATCAACAGTAACAAAGGATAGTGACCTAGAGTCAGAAATAACCCACAGAATACAAGCGGGATGGTAGAACTGGAAGAAAGTGTTTGGGGGTGCTGTGTGACAGGAGAATAGGGATTAAGTTGAGGGGTAAAGTGCATAAGACAGTTGTGAGACCTGCGATGATGTATGGAGCAGAGACATGGGCAATAAAGAAGACACAAGAGAAAAAACTGGATGTGGCAGAGATGAGGATGTTGAGAGGGATGTGTGGGGGTGATAGAAGAGATAAGATCAGAAACGAGGTAATTAGAGGTACCTCAAAAGTTAGAGAAATATCAGATAAGATACAAGAAAGTAGACTAAGATGGTATGGTCATGTCGTTAGGAGGGATGAACAGTGTGTTGGGAGGAGGGTGATGGAAATGGATATACAGGGTAGGAGAAGGAGAGGGAGACCAAAGCAGAGGTGGATGGATTGCATCAATGACGACCTGAGGTCTAAAGGTTTGATGGGTGATGAGGTATGGGACAGGAACATATGGAGAACACTGGCCAGAAACATCAACCTCACATAAAAGTGGGAAAAGATGTAGACGAAGAAGAAGAATAGACACTTGTACTTTATTCAGTTTTTTTTTTTTAACTTTCTTGGATAATATAGTATAAGTAATTTGTATTTTCTAAATGACATTAATGATGAGTAACTTATTCGTTACTATTTTCCTTCACATCTGACAAGTCACTACACTCTTCATCTCTATTTCCCTTTACTTTGTCTTCTTCGTGGCCAGGCCTGATGATGACAGTTTTATTTTTATTAGTTTTCTTGACCCGTCCTGTGTCACACTAAATAAAAAAGAAGTTTCACTGATTTTTCTAAATATTATCAGGAATTGTTCATAGCATATTGTTTCTTGAGTTGTCCTATATAATTGAGGGTAATGTTAAATAAGGAATGTGTTTTATTTTAACCAAAAATTATTTGAATTCTACTTAAATCAGTTTTACTTATTTTTAATATTGTGGAAATACAAATTCTCTTTTTATATGTGCTCTTATACGCCTGGAAGCGAATTTTGGGGAATAACATATTTTAGGTTGGAAGATATAATGTGACTTTTAAATTTCAAGG
>JAXCGZ010022090.1:12500-19623 GCA_037179515.1 Halocaridina rubra | reverse complement strand
AAGAATATTATTGTGAGGGCGATTGATATCCGAAAACGTTCGGTTGCTTTATTAAAGTTGAGCAATAGTTTTATACATAAGAACCAAAGAATGGGTTCATGGAGATACTGTTACAGTATATGCCTCATACATCAGATGATGTACTGCCTTAGTCTGGTGACTTCACTCCTTCATATTTCCAGGGTATTTGGCGGTGTGTTGTGAAATCCACCTCAAGTAATTGAACTTGAGATCTCTTTTAATTAAAGCACTCTATGATCCACTGACCTACATGAAAAAGATTTCTAAGAGAAAAATTGTGTAAGAATTCCTATGTTTTTGTTAGATATATTTTTTCCGCCTTGTAGTGTCATCCACTTCAGGGCTCTTGTCATATTTCTCTTTATATTGACTGGCAACACGTCTTGCCATTTTTTACCATCTTTTTACCTCTTTAACTTGAGTGCTGGTGCTCTCTCTCTCTCTCTCCTCTCTCTCTCTCTCTCTCTTCTCCTCTCTCTCTCTCCTCTCTCTCTCTCTCTCTCTCTCTCTCTCTCTCTCTCTCTCTCTCTCTCTCTCTCTCTCTCTCTCTCTCTCTCTCTCTCTCTCTCTTCTCACTGCTGATGAGGCCTCTGGAATCAGACACTCAGAAACCAAAGCAATTACTTCAAGAATCTCTCATCGAGTAACATCGAAGGCCAATGACGCGAGTAGGGCGACTGTGTTTCTAGCTTCCTGAGAATTATTCCAATCATCTTTTCTTCCACACGTCCTTATTTTATTTGTTGTAGAGAAAGCTGTTATGTAGTTATAATGATAATCTTTTATTTATTTGTAAGTCATGTTGTTATTAAACACATAAATGTTTCGGACTTTATTTGTTTGACTATTTTTTCAGCTATATTAACTTTATTACTTATATTTGACTTTATTTATTTGGCCGTGTTTTGCATATGTCTCCCAATTATATATTTCCTCTCTCATTTTGATAAATATTTCAAATTAGGGATTGTGTTAAGTGAAGCTGTGTCTGAGCTTTAGGAATAACGTTTTATTGAGCCAATATGTTTGAGAACAGTTATCTATCTAGTTGGATAGTTTGGATGCAGTATATATATGGCTTACCCAGCTATCAAGTGTTATACCAATCTTTCTTACTTTCCAAATTTCAACTTGTTACACAAAGCTGTTTTTTTTACTTTTAATGAACATTGTTTTTTTTTAAGTTTGCAAGCTATTTGTTTTTATATAGAATTTAATATTTTGGAGTCATTATGTATTACAGAGATTTACAATTTATTATTCATATTTTCAATATATTTTCATAGTTTTGAGAATGATATTTCATTGAAATTTTAGCTTTAGAGTTATTAATAAAATTCCATATTATGCATACATTATATGACTGTTTTTTCCAACTATCTAATAAGTATTCCATTTTTAATCATTTCCAGCTCTCCAGATTATATATTCAGGTAGGCGCTCTATATTCGAGTGCTGAGAATAATATTTTAATTGCGGTTGTAGCCTCTATAGATAAATTTGAGCTTAATATTTTGGAGTCATTATTTCATATTGAGCTTTTCTTTCTGTTATTTTCGTTTTAATTTTATATTAGCTGTAGTTGATTCATGGCTTTAGCAATAATATTTTATTGCGTTTGTAAGTTATATGATTATTATTCAATGGAGTATTCTGGTGGCATCTTTACAAACAAAGGCTATGAGAATAATTATGAAATTACGGAATGACCAAAAAAATTATAATAAATGTGGTAGTGCTTTCTACTCATTAATGAAAGATACGAGTGTTCTTAAAGACGTCAAAAGAGCCGTATTTGAAGGAGTGTTTACACCGATGATGATGTATGAGTCAGAGAGGTGGACCGTAACAAACAAAGATAAGAGTAGGATCCAAGCCTCAGAGATGAAAACCCTAAGAATTATTGTATGAGAACATTAGAAATGAAAATTTAATTAGAATGGTTGGAGTGGCACCTATGTGGAACAACATTGAAAAAGGACATTTGAGATGGATGGGACATCTGGAGAGAATGATTAATAATCGAATTGCCAAGAGAAGGTAGAACTGAACGCCAGATGGAAGGAGAACTAGATTTAGACTTCAAAAACGTTGGCGACAGGCGGTGGGAGAGGTCTTAGAAAAGCGTAACTTTCCTACAAAAGAGGAATTAAGAAGAGGAAGAATATTTGAAGATAGAAGAGAATAGAAAATGTGATTGATTCCACTGACAGGCTGGAAAGCCTACCTTTGAATAGAAGGAAGAAGTAAGAAGTAAATATTCTGGATGCATTATGAATTATCAAACCTACGTAGACATAGGATAGTGTTCTTAGAGTATACCATCAGGCATATTGTATTTATTTTCAAGTTTAAAGTACTTTTGAGTTATATATAGTATAATGTATTGATACAATTTTAGAGATATCTTGTAATATTTCAGTCTCTTATTTTTAATGGGTATAAATGCGCTCCGTTTATAGTTGAATACCTTGTCTCTCTGAATCCATATCTTTTACTTAATAGCACTGCAAGATTTATGGGTTCTTCCTAAATGAAATATAGAATCAACTCGACATTTTATACTGCACTTGTAAGACACATTCAAGAGGCATAGCAGATAATTTATCAATCTGTAGAAGAGGGCTATAATCCCCCTTTTAAGGAGAGTGCTTGGTTAAGAACCAACCCTTGGCCGAAGTAATATATGGAACGGGGATTTACTGGTTTCGCCCCATTTAGTCAACCGTCACACAGGGGAACACGAATGCGGTATTATTTTACCTCCACCGTTGGGGAAAAAAAGAAGGATATTCAGAGTAAGAGAGAGTGAACTATGGAAGTCAGAGACCTTTCAATTTCTCGCGTGGATTGAACCCTATAAAGTCCCAAAAAATGTATTTTAATTTGAAATATCTCTCATTTATTGAAGCTTTCCAATCTCTCTTTTAATTGCTATGGCTGCTGTTATAAAAGTCTTATCAGTATTACAAGTAAGAAAGAAGAAAAAACTACTGATACTCTATGTAAAGGAAACGGCCAAACAAGTTAAAATGCGTAGAGAACTTCAATTGGTTTCCCTCATTTTTCAGAGCTAGCTGCAGATAGAAAAGCATTTTTTTCCAAACTTATGAGTCACTTTATCTACAAGTACGATTCTAACTTTGACGTCTCGCAGGAGGTTATTACAAGGAGGGGATTCCTAATCCCCCCACCCTGTCCACTTTTAGTCGCCTCTTAAGACACGCTGGGAATACGTTGGGGCTATTCTTTGATGCTGTGCCCGCCACCACAGGAATGGTTAGTGAGAGTGTTTAATATATGCTTTATGTTGTCAATGGTGCCAGTGGATTGGGTGATTGCTTGTATAGTGCCCCTATACAAAGGTAAGGGAGATATGTATGAATGCAGTAATTTTAGGGGTATAAGTTTGTTGAGTGTGGTAGGAAAAGTGTATGGTAGGATACTGGTTAATAGGATTAGGGATAAGACAGAAAATGTGATCGCGGAAGTGCAGAGTGGTTTTAGGAGAGGTAGATGTTGTATAGATCAGATTTTTATAGTTAGGCAGTTATGTGAGATATATTTAGCAAAGGGTAAGGATGTGTATTTTGCATTTTTGGATCTGGAGAAAGCGTATGATAGAGTTGATAGAGAGGCAATGTGGAATGTTTTGAGATTATATGGAATTAATGGTAAAATGTTGCATGCAGTGAAGAGTTTGTATGAAGGGAGTGGAGCTTGTGTTAGGGTAGGGAATGAAGTGAATGAGTGGTTTCCAGTGAGTGTGGGACTGAGACAGGGATGTGTGATGTCACCATGGCTGTTCAGTTTGTATATTGATGGAGTTGTAAGAGAGTTGAATGAGCGAGTGCGTGGTCGAGGTTTGAGAATGGTAGATGGGGATGATAACGAGTGGGAGCTGAATCAGTTGCTGTTTACAGATGATACTGTGGTGGTGGCAGATTCAGAGGAAAAGCTGTGTCAGTTAGTGTCAGAATTTGGAAGTGTGTGTGAGACAAGGAAGTTGCTAGTGACTGTGGGAAAGAGTAAGGTTATGAGGTGTACAAGAAGTGAGGATGGTGCTGGAGTGAATGTTATGTTGAATGGAGAGACACTTGAGGAAGTTGATCAGTTTAAGTATTTAGGCTCGGTTATAGCTGCAAATGGTGGCGTGGAAGCTGATGTGTGTCACAGAGTGAAAGGAGTGATGAAGAATAGAGGGTTGGAAATGAATGTTAAAAAAGTTTTGTAAGAGAAAGTGGTTGTGCCAACTGTGATGTATGGATCAGAGTTATGGGGTATGAAAGTAAGTGAGAGACGGAAACTAAATGTGTTTGAGATGAAATGCCTGAGGAGTATGATTGGTGTATCTCGATTGGATAGGGTTAGGAATGAAGTGGTGAGAGCAAGAACGGGTGTGAGGAGAGAAATTGCAGCCAGAATAGATATGAATGTTCTGAGATGGTTTGGCCATGTGGAAAGGATGGATGATGAAAGGCTGCTGAAAAAGGTGATGAATGCGAGAGTTGATGGGAGAAATGCTAGAGGGAGGCCTAGGTTTGAATGGATGGATGGAGTAAGGAGAGCCCTGAATGATAGGAGGATGGATGTGAGGGAAGCAAGCGAGCATGCTAGGAATAGGAATGAGTGGCGAGCGATTGTGACGCGGCTCTGATGGGCATCTGCTGTTACCACGGGGCTGCATCTTACAGAGATAGCCCTGTGGTAGGGGCAGTAGGAGGAGCTGGCAGTTGTGAAGCGACATAGGTTGTGGAAGAGCCGGGAGGATGGGCAGATGGCACTCCAGCAGTGCCATCTGAACGGTAGCTAGCTCCCTCGTCATTGCCCATAGAGCAAAGTAATCCCCCTATTTGTTTTCCTTTCTTGATGTCGGCTACCCCCCAATTAAAGGGGGAAACAGCCAAGGTATATGTATGTATGATATTTATAGCGATATCGTGGTTTATGTACAATAATGACTCGCTGTAATAAAGCAGAGATATCATTATTACATTCACTCACTTATCTTGTGCAAAAACGAAAGCAAAATAATTAACAGCAAAAGATGTCGTCATAAAAGAAAAGAGGAATTCATGGATAGATGCATATATGTAGACCCTCTGTATAATGTATCGAGAAGAATGTCATACTAAATGCCAAAAGAATCGATATGCATTTTTATAAGTTATGAAAACAAAATTCAACACTTGATATAACTAGCGAAAACTAATAATAAATTATTTAACTTTATAAACGTATTTTCATTTCTAAGATCAAAAGGAATTTTGAAAATTATGAAATAAAATAAAATAGATCAAGAGAGAGAGAAAGACAAAACAGTACCTTGTTGAAAAAAAAACCAGTGTCTCTATTATGAAAAAGACCTAAGAGATAAATAAAACTTACAAATGAAAATACCCACTTGAATTTCAGAACGGTGAGTTACTAGCCTTGGGAACTTTCTCAGGAGTAATATTAGGTAAATATAGTCTCTCTCTCTCTCTCTCTCTCTCTCTCTCTCTCTCTCTCCTCTCTCTCTCTCTCTCTCTCTCTCTCTCTCTCTCTCTCTCTCTCTCTCTCTCTCTCTCTCTCTCTCTCTCTCTCTCTCTCATCTGACTCTTTTGCGTAATCTTCTTGACATATTGTCATTTCGTTTTAAAAAAAAATTCAGCAACATTGTATGGCCTTATATCATATGTATGAACTTACTAAGGTTTTAGAGGAAGAAGTTAAGTATAAAGCATGCTTCTCCAATGTTGCAACACATTTCAGTTGTATTTAGCACCCAAGAATGACTCAGGATATACACGATTATACTCTGATTATCCTGAATGGAATTGCTAACCGATCTTGCTTGTGCGTTAGATCTCATAACTACACACAGCACTGATTAAGGACTCTCGAGGCCGTTTGCGTGAATTAACATCCCATTATCTTGTGTCAACCCTTTTTTTCCTGCTAGAGAATGTGAATTTTAAGCGTCGATGTGAAATATGTTTTTGCATGTAATTTAACCTGTATTTATATTTTATACGGTAAAATGTTAAAGCTCCTTTTTATATGTTTTAATCCATAGTGAAATATTTATATTTATTTATTGATTTTGCTTTGTTTTTGTAAATATTTCAGGCTACAAGGCGTATTGCATATATTCTGAATACTGAAAGTATTAATGATTAGTATAACTACTAGACTATTCTCTATTTTGTAATATGTAAAAAAAAAAAATAAGATAACAGACATTCTGTAGTGGTGAAAAACCTAAAGCTTACTTAGTATGTGAAGTTAGATATGAAGAAAATATTTATTTTTCCAAAATGAAAACTTGAATAGATAAAATATTCATATGTAGTTATTCTTTCAGCTGTATCTCCATCATCAGCATCCATTTTTGTAATGAAGGATTATTTCTACCTTTTTTCTATATTTCTTATCGTCTTTTATGCTACTTCCTCCTTTATTGGGTAATTTAAAGTATTTAGTGAGTTTTTATGTTCTTCCAGATGCTTTTTGTATATCTTTTTGACAAGTCGCCCTTTGATACTGTCTTCCAATGTTCCTTTACTGTTTGAATTGTAGTATTGGCCTCATTTTTTTTTATTAACCTCTTCTAGTGTATCTTTCTTCTTCTTTTTCTTCTTCTTCTTTTATATCCCTTAGCAAAACCTGATCTCGTAAAGATATTATTTCGATATTGGCTCCCCTCATGTAGTGGTATTCTCACTGAGCCTGTTGAGTGACAGTAGTTACTACGGTATGTAGTAACCTCATAGCCCTCGATCCCTTTCCTCAGCAAGGGGTTTTGACGAAGAGACGGTCTACGAACCGATTTATGGACTATATACAAGTCACCATTTCATCATTAGGTGTTCTCACTTCTCATGTTGTGGTGCCAGAAGCTGCCACGCGAAAAAGTTACCTTCTACATTCCAATTCCTTGGCTCAAGAGGTTCTCACAAAGAGACTTTACTTATTACCCCTATCTGTAGAATAAGCATTTACTTCAGCATTAAATGTACCCACTTGACCTGCTGAGTTTACGCTTGATGCCATACAGGGTAGTAATCCTCTCGTCTCTGCTTCTTTTCCTCATGAAGAACTGACAGAGAGATGCTGCACG
>JAXCGZ010022090.1:0-5000 GCA_037179515.1 Halocaridina rubra | reverse complement strand
ATATATATATATATATATATATATATATATATATATATATGATGGAATACGTTTAAGTAGGCCAAATGAGAGAAATAGCCTCTGAACGGTCTTGCACTGAAGCAAGGATAACGCTTTATAAATTGAAAATGAGAGCATTATTTCTGGTATGTATATTCACCAAATATATATATATTATAAACTACACACACAAGGCATAATGGAAACATTCCTTTATATAAATGAGGGTAAATTGTGGTTAAAGAAAATCTTGGTATTAAAAGGGGGAAACTTTGATTGGAAAAAGCAATCATTTATTGAACGATCAAAACCTTAGTTGACAAAATCTCATTTCCTGAATGGGAAAATCCGTTACTGGGAAACTCCTCAAGTGAATGTTGAAAGTCATGTCTGACCTAATCTCATGTAAATCATGTCTTGACAGAATCTCATTTATGGAATGTGGGTAAATCACGACCGACAAATTCTTCTTTATTGAGTATGGTGCATCAAGTATAACAAGTTCCTTAGTATTGAATTAAAGAAATAATGGCTTACAAGGTCACAGCTACTGAATGGGGAGTGCAGTTGTAACAAGTCCTATATTCACGGGTCCATCAAGTAAATTGTCATTACATAATTTTCATCTAACTTCGGTATCCATTAAGAGATTGCACTTGAAAGTGATGTAAATCCTCTTCTGAATCTCTGTTAGATGTCGTTCGTAAACTATAACATGATCACAAAGACGAGCTGCAACATTACCGCAACAGTGGTGTGAAGTGACTGTGAAAGACGTCATGGGTAGTTCTTATAGTCTCTTTGATAGAACTATTAGGAAATAAATGAGAGTGTAAAGAGGTCTTCCAACTGGTATGGAACCACCTTGTACCTCTCTCTCTCTCTCTCTCTCTCTCTCTCTCTCTCTCTCTCTCTCTCTCTCTCTCTCTCTCTCTCTCTCTCTCTCTCTCTCTCTCTCTCTCTCTCTCTCTCTCTCTCTCTCTCGTCTTTGTCCTTAGTAAGAAGATTTTGGAATTAAGCAAGAGTAGGTAGTGGCGTTCTTCGTTTGAGAGATAATCACTGTCATTTCAACAGATTCACTGAGTATGCCAATAGGTGTAAAAATTGGAAAATATTTCAACTAATGAGCTGCAATAACAGCTTTTTTAATATTTATTATTATTATTATTATTATTATTATTATTATTATTATTATTATTATTATTATTATTATTATTATTATTATTATTATTATCACTCTCCGAGACGCGGCCAGGGTGAGGAAGGAGCGGGAAGGCCGCTGCTATTCTACACCACCCCGCCTGCTGCTGAGGAAGGCTCAGGCAGACGGAGGAGGGAGTGCCAGTGCAGTCTGTCCGCTGTGCACGCCCAAATAAAAGTGCCCTGTGGGGCGGGCACAATATCAAAGAATAGCCTCATCGTATTCCCTGCGTGTCGTAAAAGGCGACTAAAAGTGGACGGGGCGGGGGGACTAGGAATCCCCCCCTTGTATCAACCTCCTGCGAGACGTCAAAGAAGAAGGGGAGTAGAGGGGAGAATAACTTCTCCCCAGTTTTCCTTCCTTGATGTCGGCTACCCCCCACTTTAAGGGGGAAACAGCCAAGGTATATGTATGTATGTATTATTATTATCGTAATTATTATATATATATATATATATATATATATATATATATATATATATATATATATATATATATATATATATATATTAATAACACTGAACTGTTAACATACAGTCTATAATGGTAGGAAAAGCCCATTAACTAAAACAACGAAAATATATATATATAAAGTACTTATTAATTTCGTGACCTAAACTAGCCACCTTCTCAAAGTACTTTGAGAAGGTGGCCAGTTTAGGTCACGAAATTAAGAAGTACTTTATATATATATATATATATATATATATATATATATATATATATATATATATATATATATATATATATATTCGTTATTTTATTTAATGGGCTTTTCCTACCATTATATATATATATATATATATATATATATATATATATATATATATATATATATATATATATATATATATATATATATATATATATATATATATATATATATATATATATATATATATATATATATATATATATATATATATATATATATATGGGATGGGCATTTAGCCCATACCATCGTCTAGTTTCCTAAAGGTACTGTTTCATGATAAACTCCATCCATCTAATTATATACTTAATGAAGCAGTGAATTGAATGATATGTGAAAACATGAAGATTCTGAATAATATTAGGAGTCTAATCGCATTTGCTTCTCAGTGTGGTGTGTGCACAATATCTACTCGGGAGACCCTTAATGGGGATAATGAAGAGAGTGTCTTGACGTTATTGTGTGAGAAGTCCCCTTGTCAGAAGCTCTGCCAGAGAGAAAGAGAGAGAGATAATGCAAGTGTTTAAATATTTATCTACTTGTATCAATATTTATTTTTTGGATCCGAATTTGATTCGGGTGCCGCCTAGCGGAACGTAGGCAAGTCAAGCCATATACATACATACATACATACATATATATATATATATATATATATATATATATATATATATATATATATATATATATATATATATATATATATAATATCCTTTTAGATGAAAATATAGTTCTCTCATATCATAAACTTCCAACAAACAATAATTGTTATTATTTCCAGCACCATCTCCCAAACAACAAATAACCTTCCCTAATGCAATTGTTATCGATAATTACATCAAATTAGAGCTTAATCTAATGTTATATGAATTTCTTGGCAATTATCCGGAACCCAACATCATTAACAAGGATTACATATATTTACTCAGACCTTTATTTTGATGCTCTGTTGGAACTTTTTGTAAATTGCTTTTGCAATAGAACCCCTTTTATTTTACTAATTTGGGATTGGACCAGAGTATCATTAGCAATTAGTACTGCATAATTGCATAACTATGTCATAATAAAGTAAATAGTAAGAATTGAATGACTTACATCATCACATGACGTACAAGTGAATCACAATCATCACGGAATTGTGTGTTGTCTCCTAAGATGGAAAACTCTCTTATGTTTTGCTATGTTGGCTTCCAAACGAGTCATGTCTTTCAAATACACAAAGGGTTGGATAATGACCGAGTTATAGTGTGCGCCCAATCATCGCATGGCATTTTCCTTTCAACTTTATGTGTTTCGGGGGGTAATACGTCCATCTTGCATCTCACAAATATGTTTACAGTCTCCTCTCTTTTGCTGTCACTCGTTCCGCAACCACGCATATTCAGAGCCCCAATCAATGGGGTTTAGTTCTGATTTTTCCTACCTTAAACCCCACGTATACCTAGTCACTCGTGAAAATGAATACGAAGGAGGAGATTCTCAGAAAAAAAATACAATCTCTGGCAATCCAAGCCTTTTTATTTGGCTGTTTTGGGACTATATTAGTATAAATAGCTGATGAAACTCAAAGGGCTTGCTCTTCTTTGCCAAAGCTCGATAGACGGGACTTGATATAGTAACGAGTCCCTGTTTAGGATGATTTGATGTTATCATATTTTCATGGTAAAATAGTCAGCATGTATACTGGTCGGCTTTATTTTTCTCCTCACCATTTCTTTCCATCACTCAGACATCGCTTGGATCCACTTCCATTTTTGTATCGTTTTGGAATCTTTCTGAATACCTTTAAATAAAAAAATTTATTGTCTCAAGCACCATATTTCCATTCCTTGACTTCAATCAGAACATCTTACATTCCGCTGTGTCATTTTGAATGTTTTATATATATATATATATATATATATATATATATATATATATATATATATATATATATATATATATATATATATATATATATATATATATATATATATATATATATATATATATATATATATATATATATATATATTTTTTTTCCTACAGTTCCTTACACTGTCCCAGTACAATTTTCTCTTTACAAATATTCTTAATTACTGTTATATCATTTTTGAACTAATTTCTCTCTAGCCTAACATCATACCAATGCATGCCTTCTTGCCCATGAATTTTTAATTCCTGTCTTTCCCGTGCATTGCCTGTCCGTACCGTAATTTATTGTTCTATTGTCAATTTAAAAAAAGGCAATTTAGAGCTTTCAAATTACCTGCAATTTGATCATATCAATTAAATCTTTATCAGATCACTGATGAGAGTTATCAGCTGTTAGAACTGCTCTAGAGATGGCATTGTGTGCTAAGAATCATTCCAAAGGGCGGGCGCGCGCTCGCACACACACACACACACACACACACACACACACACACACACACACACATACACACACACATACACACACACACACACACACACACACACACACACACACACACACACACACACACACACACACACACACACACACACACACACACACACACACACACACACACACGCACGCACCGCACGCACACACACACACAGATATATATATATATATATATATATATATATATATATATATATATATATATATATATATATATATATATATATATATATATATATATATATATATATATATATATATATATATATATATATATATATTATATATATATTAAAACCTGTCAGCTCTATATACATCTTACGGAAATTACCATCATTATCTTTTCTGTTTTAATATTATAAACTGTATATTTTAAGGTTATATAACAATAATACACTGTTTTATAATACCATTAGAACTATTAATATAATCACATAGAAGGAAAGGAGACGACACAGTCACTTCAATATATTCTTCTTATATACAATGGCCGCAAACCCCATTCCTTGTAAGGGAGTTGGCCGAGTAAAAGAACACACACTTCAGGAGTACTATAAATTATTTGAAGGATATGCTTTCCTTGTTGACCTATACAACATTCCACAGCATAAACGTATTATTATTTACCTTTAATATATCCTCAGCTCTGACGAAAACAAACCTTTCCGGTTGATTAT
>JAXCGZ010022089.1:0-19651 GCA_037179515.1 Halocaridina rubra | reverse complement strand
GACTTACATGTTTGAGTTGGGAGATAAAGGATGGATGTCCTTCCTAATGCTCCGCTGTGGGTTCAAACCCAAGTTAGTCGCTCTATCACTACCTCGGCCCCTTTTCAGTCAAGCATATGCAATCACTCTTTTCATGCTAAGAAAATTTGTTTTAAATATAGACACACTTGAAAAACTTAGTGTGCCAAAAAAGTAGTGAATGCATTTGTTTGTTCCGTTTTTTTCGTCACGGACTCCCTTTTCTACTAAGGGCTAGGACGGTTGCCTTCTTGCGAAGGACTTGTTTTGGCAAGTGTAATCGTCAAAACAAGTCCTTCGCAAGAAGGCAACCGTCCTAGCCATTGGTAGTAAAGGAAGTCCGTGATGTAAAACCGGAACAAATACTTGCATTCACTACTGCATTATTTCAATATTTTCTTTTACCTGGAAAATAAAAGAATAAAGTCTCATGTTTGAGGAGAAAATGTGAAGAAAAAAGTTTAAACGAATATGAAAAAAAAAAACTTAAGTGCCTAAGCGATGCTGAGATTATCACTTGCGCACCATTCACACTAAAAAGGGGGCTAACTCCAAGGCGCCCTCCGGGTGGGGGCTAGCCCCGAGGCGCCCTCCGGGAGGGGGCTAGCCCCGAGGCGCCCTCCGGGAGGGGGCTAGCCCCGAGGCGCCCTCCGGGAGGGGGCTAGCCCCGAGGCGCCCTCCGGGAGGGGGCTAGCCCCGAGGCGCCCTCCGGGAGGGGGCTAGCCCCGAGGCGCCCTCCGGGAGGGGGCTAGCCCCGAGGCGCCCTCCGGGAGGGGGCTAGCCCCGAGGCGCCCTCCGGGAGGGGGCTAGCCCCGAGGCGCCCTCCGGGAGGGGGCTAGCCCCGAGGCGCCCTCCGGGAGGGGGCTAGCCCCGAGGCACCGTCCGGGAGGGGGCTAGCCCCGAGGCGCCCTCCGGGAGGGGGCTAGCCCCGAGGCGCCCTCCGGGAGGGGGCTAGCCCCGAGGCGCCCTCCGGGAGGGGGCTAGCCCCGAGGCGCCCTCCGGGAGGGGGCTAGCCCCGAGGCGCCCTCCGGGAGGGGGCTAGCCCCGAGGCGCCCTCCGGGAGGGGGCTAGCCCCGAGGCGCCCTCCGGGAGGGGGCTAGCCCCGAGGCGCCCTCCGGGAGGGGGCTAGCCCCGAGGCGCCCTCCGGGAGGGGGCTAGCCCCGAGGCGCCCTCCGGGAGGGGGCTAGCCCCGAGGCGCCCTCCGGGAGGGGGCTAGCCCCGAGGCGCCCTCCGGGAGGGGGCTAGCCCCGAGGCGCCCTACGGGAGGGGGCTAGCCCCGAGGCGCCCTCCGGGAGGGGGCTAGCCCCGAGGCGCCCACCGGGAGGGGGCTAGCCCCGAGGCGCCCTCCGGGAGGGGGCTAGCCCCGAGGCGCCCTCCGGGAGGGGGCTAGCCCCGAGGCGCCCTCCGGGAGGGGGCTAGCCCCGAGGCGCCCACCGGGAGGGGGCTAGCCCCGAGGCGCCCTCCGGGAGGGGGCTAGCCCCGAGGCGCCCTCCGGGTGGGGGCTAGCCCCGAGGCGCCCTCCGGGAGGGGGCTAGCCCAGAGGCGCCCTCCGGGTGGAGGCTAGCCCCGAGGCGCCCTCCGGGAGGGGGCTAGCCCCGAGGCGCCCTCCGGGTGGGGGCTAGCCCCGAGGCGCCCTCCGGGAGGGGGCTAGCCCCGAGGCGCCCTCCGGGAGGGGGCTAGCCCCGAGGCGCCCTCCGGGAGGGGGCTAGCCCCGAGGCGCCCTCCGGGAGGGGGCTAGCCCCGAGGCGCCCTCCGGGAGGGGGCTAGCCCCGAGGCGCCCTCCGGGAGGGGGCTAGCCCCGAGGCGCCCTCCGGGAGGGGGCTAGCCCCGAGGCGCCCTCCGGGAGGGGGCTAGCCCCGAGGCGCCCTCCGGGAGGGGGCTAGCCCCGAGGCGCCCTCCGGGAGGGGGCTAGCCCCGAGGCGCCCTCCGGGAGGGGGCTAGCCCCGAGGCGCCCTCCGGGAGGGGGCTAGCCCCGAGGCGCCCTCCGGGAGGGGGCTAGCCCCGAGGCGCCCTCCGGGAGGGGGCTAGCCCCGAGGCGCCCTCCGGGAGGGGGCTAGCCCCGAGGCGCCCTCCGGGAGGGGGCTAGCCCCGAGGCGCCCTCCGGGAGGGGGCTAGCCCCGAGGCGCCCTCCGGGAGGGGGCTAGCCCCGAGGCGCCCTCCGGGAGGGGGCTAGCCCCGAGGCGCCCTCCGGGAGGGGGCTAGCCCCGAGGCGCCCTCCGGGAGGGGGCTAGCCCCGAGGCGCCCTCCGGGAGGGGGCTAGCCCCGAGGCGCCCTCCGGGAGGGGGCTAGCCCCGAGGCGCCCTCCGGGAGGGGGCTAGCCCCGAGGCGCCCTCCGGGAGGGGGCTAGCCCCGAGGCGCCCTCCGGGAGGGGGCTAGCCCCGAGGCGCCCTCCGGGAGGGGGCTAGCCCCGAGGCGCCCTCCGGGAGGGGGCTAGCCCCGAGGCGCCCTCCGGGAGGGGGCTAGCCCCGAGGCGCCCTCCGGGAGGGGGCTAGCCCCGAGGCGCCCTCCGGGAGGGGGCTAGCCCCGAGGCGCCCTCCGGGAGGGGGCTAGCCCCGAGGCGCCCTCCGGGAGGGGGCTAGCCCCGAGGCGCCCTCCGGGAGGGGGCTAGCCCCGAGGCGCCCTCCGGGAGGGGGCTAGCCCCGAGGCGCCCTCCGGGAGGGGGCTAGCCCCGAGGCGCCCTCCGGGAGGGGGCTAGCCCCGAGGCGCCCTCCGGGAGGGGGCTAGCCCCGAGGCGCCCTCCGGGAGGGGGCTAGCCCCGAGGCGCCCTCCGGGAGGGGGCTAGCCCCGAGGCGCCCTCCGGGAGGGGGCTAGCCCCGAGGCGCCCTCCGGGAGGGGGCTAGCCCCGAGGCGCCCTCCGGGAGGGGGCTAGCCCCGAGGCGCCCTCCGGGAGGGGGCTAGCCCCGAGGCGCCCTCCGGGAGGGGGCTAGCCCCGAGGCGCCCTCCGGGAGGGGGCTAGCCCCGAGGCGCCCTCCGGGAGGGGGCTAGCCCCGAGGCGCCCTCCGGGAGGGGGCTAGCCCCGAGGCGCCCTCCGGGAGGGGGCTAGCCCCGAGGCGCCCTCCGGGAGGGGGCTAGCCCCGAGGCGCCCTCCGGGAGGGGGCTAGCCCCGAGGCGCCCTCCGGGAGGGGGCTAGCCCCGAGGCGCCCTCCGGGAGGGGGCTAGCCCCGAGGCGCCCTCCGGGAGGGGGCTAGCCCCGAGGCGCCCTCCGGGAGGGGGCTAGCCCCGAGGCGCCCTCCGGGAGGGGGCTAGCCCCGAGGCGCCCTCCGGGAGGGGGCTAGCCCCGAGGCGCCCTCCGGGAGGGGGCTAGCCCCGAGGCGCCCTCCGGGAGGGGGCTAGCCCCGAGGCGCCCTCCGGGAGGGGGCTAGCCCCGAGGCGCCCTCCGGGAGGGGGCTAGCCCCGAGGCGCCCTCCGGGAGGGGGCTAGCCCCGAGGCGCCCACCGGGAGGGGGCTAGCCCCGAGGCGCCCTCCGGGAGGGGGCTAGCCCCGAGGCGCCCTCCGGGAGGGGGCTAGCCCCGAGGCGCCCACCGGGAGGGGGCTAGCCCCGAGGCGCCCTCCGGGTGGGGGCTAGCCCCGAGGCGCCCTCCGGGAGGGGGCTAGCCCCGAGGCGCCCTCCGGGAGGGGGCTAGCCCCGAGGCGCCCACCGGGAGGGGGCTAGCCCCGAGGCGCCCTCCGGGAGGGGGCTAGCCCCGAGGCGCCCACCGGGAGGGGGCTAGCCCCGAGGCGCCCTCCGGGAGGGGGCTAGCCCCGAGGCGCCCTCCGGGAGGGGGCTAGCCCCGAGGCGCCCTCCGGGAGGGGGCTAGCCCCGAGGCGCCCTCCGGGAGGGGGCTAGCCCCGAGGCGCCCTCCGGGAGGGGGCTAGCCCCGAGGCGCCCTCCGGGAGGGGGCTAGCCCCGAGGCGCCCTCCGGGAGGGGGCTAGCCCCGAGGCGCCCACCGGGAGGGGGCTAGCCCCGAGGCGCCCTCCGGGAGGGGGCTAGACCCGAGGCGCCCTCCGGGAGGGGGCTAGCCCCGAGGCGCCCTCCGGGAGGGGGCTAGCCCCGAGGCGCCCTCCGGGAGGGGGCTAGCCCCGAGGCGCCCTAAGGGAGGGGGCTAGCCCCGAGGCGCCCTCCGGGAGGGGGCTAGCCCCGAGGCGCCCTCCGGGAGGGGGCTAGCCCCGAGGCGCCCTCCGGGAGGGGGCTAGCCCCGAGGCGCCCTCCGGGAGGGGGCTAGCCCCGAGGCGCCCTCCGGGAGGGGGCTAGCCCCGAGGCGCCCTCCGGGAGGGGGCTAGCCCCGAGGCGCCCTCCGGGAGGGGGCTAGCCCCGAGGCGCCCTCCGGGAGGGGGCCGGCCCCGAGGCGCCCTCCGGGAGGGGGCCGGCCCCGAGGCGCCCTCAGGGAGGGGGCCGGCCCCGAGGCGCTCTCCGGGGCCAGCCCCCTCGGGGCCAGCCCCCTCCCGGAGGGCGCCTCGGTGCCAGCCCCCTCCCGAAGGGCGCCTCGGGGCCGGCCCCCTCCGGGAGGGGGCTGGCCCCAGGCCGCCCTCCGGGAGGGGGCTGGCCCCAGGCCGCCCTCCGGGAGGGGGCTGGCCTCCAGGCCGCCCTCCGGGAGGGGGCTGGCCCCCAGGCCGCCCTCCGGGAGGGGGCTGGCCCCAGGCCGCCCTCCGGGAGGGGGCTGGCCCCCAGGCCGCCCTCCGGGAGGGGGCCGGCCCCGAGGCGCCCTCCGGGAGGGGGCCGGCCCCGAGGCGCCCTCCGGGAGGGGGCCGGCCCCGAGGCGCCCTCCGGGAGGGGGCCGGCCTCGAGGCGCCCTCCGGGAGGGGGCTGGCCCCGAGGCGCCCTCCGGGAGGGGGCTGGCCCCGAGGCGCCCTCCGGGAGGGGGCTGGCCCCGAGGCGCCCTACGGGAGGGGGCTGGCCCCGAGGCGCCCTCCGGGAGGGGGCTGGCCCCGAGGCGCCTTCCGGGAGGGGGCTGGCCCCGAGGCGCCCTCCGGGAGGGGGCTGGCCCCGAGGCGCCCTCCGGGAGGGGGCTGGCCCCGAGGCGCCCTCCGGGAGGGGGCTGGCCCCGAGGCGCTCCTCCGGGAGGGGGCTGGCCCCGAGGCGCCCTCCGGGAGGGGGCTGGCCCCGAGGCGCCCTCCGGGAGGGGGCTGGCCCCGAGGCGCCCTCCGGGAGGGGGCTGGCCCCGAGGCGCCCTCCGGGAGGGGGCTGGCCCCGAGGCGCCCTCCGGGAGGGGGCTGGCCCCGAGGCGCCCTCCGGGAGGGGGCTGGCCCCGAGGCGCCCTCCGGGAGGGGGCTGGCCCCGAGGCGCGCTCCGGGAGGGGGCTGGCCCCGAGGCGCCCTCCGGGAGGGGGCTGGCCCCGAGGCGCACTCCGGGAGGGGGCTGGCCCCGAGGCGCCCTCCGGGAGGGGGCTGGCCCCGAGGCGCCCTCCGGGAGGGGGCTGGCCCCGAGGCGCCCTCCGGGAGGGGGCTGGCCCCGAGGCGCCCTCCGGGAGGGGGCTAGCCCCGAGGCGCCCTCCGGGAGGGGGCTGGCCCCGAGGCGCCCTCCGGGAGGGGGCTAGCCCCGAGGCGCCCTCCGGAAAGGGGGCTAGCCCCGAGGCGCCCTCCGGGAGGGGGCTAGCCCCGAGGCGCCCACCGGGAGGGGGCTAGCCCCGAGGCGCCCTCCGGGAGGGGGCCGGCCCCGAGGCGCCCTCCGGGAGGGGGCCGGCCCCGAGGCGCCCTCCGGGAGGGGGCCGGCCCCGAGGCGCCCTCCGGGAGGGGGCCGGCCCCGAGGCGCCCTCCGGGAGGGGGCCGGCCCCGAGGCGCCCTCCGGGGCCAGCCCCCTCCCGGAGGGCGCCTCGGGGCCAGCCCCCTCCCGAAGGGCGCCTCGGGGCCGGCCCCCTCCCGGAGGGCGCCTCGGGGCCGGCCCCCTCCGGGAGGGGGCTGGCCCCAGGCCGCCCTCCGGGAGGGGGCTGGCCTCCAGGCCGCCCTCCGGGAGGGGGCTGGCCCCCAGGCCGCCCTCCGGGAGGGGGCTGGCCCCAGGCCGCCCTCCGGGAGGGGGCTGGCCCCCAGGCCGCCCTCCGGGAGGGGGCCGGCCCCGAGGCGCCCTCCGGGAGGGGGCCGGCCCCGAGGCGCCCTCCGGGAGGGGGCCGGCCCCGAGGCGCCTTCCGGGAGGGGGCTGGCCCCGAGGCGCCCTCCGGGAGGGGGCTGGCCCCGAGGCGCCCTCCGGGAGGGGGCTGGCCCCGAGGCGCCCTCCGGGAGGGGGCTGGCCCCGAGGCGCCCTACGGGAGGGGGCTGGCCCCGAGGCGCCCTCCGGGAGGGGGCTGGCCCCGAGGCGCCCTCCGGGAGGGGGCTGGCCCCGAGGCGCCCTCCGGGAGGGGGCTGGCCCCGAGGCGCCCTCCGGGAGGGGGCTGGCCCCGAGGCGCCCTCCGGGAGGGGGCTGGCCCCGAGGCGCCCTCCGGGAGGGGGATGGCCCCGAGGCGCCCTCCGGGAGGGGGCTGGCCCCGAGGCGCCCTCCGGGAGGGGGCTGGCCCCGAGGCGCCCTCCGGGAGGGGGCTGGCCCCGAGGCGCGCTCCGGGAGGGGGCTGGCCCCGAGGCGCCCTCCGGGAGGGGGCTGCCCCTGAGGCGCCCTCCGGGAGGGGGCTGCCCCCGAGGCGCCCTCCGGGAGGGGGCTGGCCCCGAGGCGCCCTCCGGGAGGGGGCTGGCCCCGAGGCGCCCTCCGGGAGGGGGCTGGCCACGAGGCGCCCTCCGGGAGGGGGCTGGCCCCGAGGCGCCCTCCGGGAGGGGGCTGGCCCCGAGGCGCCCTCCGGGAGGGGGTGGCCCCGAGGCGCCCTCCGGGAGGGGGCTGGCCCCGAGGCGCCCTCCGGGAGGGGGCTGGCCCCGAGGCGCCCTCCGGGAGGGGGCTAGCCCCGAGGCGCCCTCCGGGAGGGGGCTGGCCCCGAGGCGCCCTCCGGGAGGGGGCTAGCCCCCAGGCCACCCTCCGAAAGGGGGCTGGCCCCCAGGCCGCCCTCCGGGAGGGGGCTAGCCCCGAGGCGCCCTCCGGGAGGGGGCTGGCCCCCAGGCCGCCCTCCGGGAGGGGGCTGGCCCCCAGGCCGCCCTCCGGGAGGGGGCTGGCCCCCAGGCCGCCTTCCGGGAGGGGGCTGGCCCCCAGGCCGCCCTCCGGGAGGGGGCTGGCCCCCAGGGCGGCCTGGGGGCTAGCCCCCAGGCCGCCCTCCGGGAGGGGGCTGGCCCCAGGCCGCCCTCCGGGAGGGGGCTGGCCCCCAGGCCGCCCTCCGGGAGGGGGCTGGCCCCCAGGCCGCCCTCCGGGAGGGGGCTGGCCCCAGGCCGCCCTCCGGGAGGGGGCTGGCCTCCAGGCCGCCCTCCGGGAGGGGGCTGGCCCCCAGGCCGCCCTCCGGGAGGGGGCTGGCCCCGAGGCGCCCTCCGGGAGGGGGCTAGCCCCCAGGCCACCCTCCGAAAGGGGGCTGGCCCCCAGGCCGCCCTCCGGGAGGGGGCTAGCCCCGAGGCGCCCTCCGAAAGAGGGCTGGCCCCCAGGCCGCCCTCCGGGAGGGGGCTGGCCCCGAGGCGCCCTCCGGGAGGGGGCTGGCCCCCAGGCCGCCCTCCGGGAGGGGGCTGGCCCCCAGGCCGCCCTCCGGGAGGGGGCTGGCCCCCAGGCCGCCCTCCGGGAGGGGGCTGGCCCCCAGGCCGCCCTCCGGGAGGGGGCTGGCCCCCAGGCCGCCCTCCGGGAGGGGGCTGGCCCCCAGGCCGCCCTCCTGGAGGGGGCTGGCCCCCAGGCCGCCCTCCGGGAGGGGGCTGGCCCCCAGGCCGCCCTCCGGGAGGGGGCTGGCCCCCAGGCCGCCCTCCGGGAGGGGGCTGGCCCCCAGGCCGCCCTCCGGGAGGGGGCTGGCCCCCAGGCCGCCCTCCTGGAGGGGGCTGGCCCCCAGGCCGCCCTCCGGGAGGGGGCTGGCCCCCAGGCCGCCCTCCGGGAGGGGGCTGGCCCCGAGGCGCCCTCCTTGAGGGGGCTAGCCCCGAGGCCGCCCTCCGGGAGGGGGCTGGCCCCGAGGCGCCCTCCGGAAGGGGGCTAGCCCCGAGGCGCCCTCCGGGAGGGGGCTGGCCCCCAGGCCGCCCTCCGGGAGGGGGCTGGCCCCCAGGCCGCCCTCCGGGAGGGGGCTAGCCCCCAGGCCGCCCTCCGGGAGGGGGCTGGCCCCCAGGCCGCCCTCCTTGAGGGGGCTGGCCCCCAGGCCGCCCTCCGGGAGGGGGCTGGCCCCCAGACCGCCCTCCGGGAGGGGGCTGGCCTCCAGGCCGCCCTCCGGGAGGGGGCTGGCCCCGAGGCCGCCCTCCGGGAGGGGGCTGGCCCCCAGGCCGCCCTCCGGGAGGGGGCTGGCCCCCAGGCCGCCCTCCGGGAGGGGGCTGGCCCCCAGGCCGCCCTCCGGGAGGGGGCTGGCCCCGAGGCGCCCTCCGGGAGGGGGCTGGCCCCGAGGCGCCCTCCGGGAGGGGGCTAGCCCCGAGGCGCCCTCCGGGAGGGGGCTAGCCCCGAGGCGCCCTCCGGGAGGGGGCTAGCCCCGAGGCGCCCTCCGGGAGGGGGCTAGCCCCGAGGCGCCCTCCGGGAGGGGGCTAGCCCCGAGGCGCCCTCCGGGAGGGGGCTAGCCCCGAGGCGCCCTCCGGGAGGGGGCTAGCCCCCAGGCGCCCTCCGGGAGGGGGCTAGCCCCCAGGCGCCCTCCGGGAGGGGGCTGGCCCCCAGGCCGCCCTCCGGGAGGGGGCTGGCCCCCAGGCCGCCCTCCGGGAGGGGGCTGGCCCCCAGGCCGCCCTCCGGGAGGGGGCTGGTCCCCAGGCCGCCCTCCGGGAGGGGGCTGGCCCCCAGGCCGCCCTCCGGGAGGGGGCTGGCCCCCAGGCCGCCCTCCGGGAGGGGGCTGGCCCCCAGGCCGCCCTCCGGGAGGGGGCTGGCCCCCAGGCCGCCCTCCGGGAGGGGGCTGGCCCCCAGGCCGCCCTCCGGGAGGGGGCTGGCCCCCAGGCCGCCCTCCGGGAGGGGGCTGGCCCCCAGGCCACCCTCCGGGTGGGGGCTAGCCCCGAGGCGCCCTCCGGGAGGGGGCTAGCCCTGCGGCGTGTGGTTCCCTCTTGGGTGGAAACTGTGGTTCCCTTGTAGGTGGGCTCCATGGTTCCTTCCTAAGTTTGTTCCATGGTGCATCCTTAGGTTGGTTCCTTAGTTCCTTCCAAGGTGGGTTCCTTAGTTCATTCTTAGGCGGCTTCCTTGGTTTCTTCCTATGTGTTTCCCTTGCAAATTTTACACACATCGATCAAATACTGTTTTCCCAATATCCACGTTGGATAGCAGGTACGATGTAGGTTTCTCGAAGACTAGTTTCTTGCTTTGTGAGTTCTCATAGGCTGCAACCATTTATGGTTCGGCAGTCAAACAAAATCTAAAGAATAGGTTCTTTCTCGAAAAAGACGATAGTTATGAAGTTCTGCTTCCGCATCCAGAGAAGACGATAATTTCTTGCAAGAGTAAGTCTTTATGTTCCTCGGTGCTTTTCCGAGGAATCTGGTTATATGAAGCTGAGAAAGAGAATCATCGTACATTTATTGAATATTAATGACACCATAGAGGACAGCAAACGTTACACAAGCCTTGAAGCTATACTATGTTTTGATATCAACGATGAAGACAGAGTAGAACCATCTTTTATGGTGGTAAATAGGTCTCTTCCAGAAATGGCAGTAAAGCAATCTCTAAAGAATAGGATCTTTCTCGAAAAAGACGATGGCTATGAAGTTCAGCTTCCGCTTCCAGAGAAGACGATAATTTCTTCCTAGAGTAAGTCTTCATCTTGTATGTTCCTCGGTACTCCTCCGAGGAATCTGGATATATGAAGCCGAGAAAGAGAATCATCGTACATTTATTGAAAATTAATGACACCAGTGAGGACAGCAAACGTTACACAAGCCTTGAAGATATACTA
Source organism: Halocaridina rubra (assembly GCA_037179515.1). Classification (NCBI taxonomy): domain Eukaryota; kingdom Metazoa; phylum Arthropoda; class Malacostraca; order Decapoda; family Atyidae; genus Halocaridina; species Halocaridina rubra. Next base: position 9,766 of record JAXCGZ010022089.1, on the reverse strand, counting down.
AGTATTGTTATCAACGATGAAGACAGAGTAGAGAAAAGTATCTTCTATTGAGGTACTTAGGTCTCTTCCAGAAATGATTCTCGTATAAAGGATTATCGAAGACTTGGTCTTCGCATGCGAGCTTTTCAAGGCTGCAAAGCCTGGAAGAGATAGTTAGGAAGATCCACATCAAGAGGCTCAGTAAATATATTTCTAAGCGTAGGCCTTCTTATATATATATATATATATATATATATATATATATATATATATATATATATATATATATATATATATATATATATATATATATATATATATATATATGTGTGTGTGTGTGTGTGTGTGTGTGTGTGTGTGTGTGTGTGTGTGTGTGTGTGTGTGTGTGTATTATGCATATATATATATATATATATATATATATATATATATATATATATATATATATATATATATATATATATATATATATATATATGTGTGTGTGTGTGTGTGTGTGGTTGTGTGTGTGTGTGTGCGTGTGTGTGTGTGTGTGTGTGTGTGTATGAATGCATTATGCATATATGTATATATTTGCACGCATATGTATGTGTATATATATCTATATGTATATGCATATGCATATATATATATATATATATATATATATATATATATATATATATATATATATATATATATATATATATATATATATGTATGTATGTATGTATATATGTATATATTTGTATGCATATGTATATATATATATATATATATATATATATATATATATATATATATATATATATATATATATATATATATATATATATATACACATACATATGCATACAAATATATACATATATACATATATTTATACATACATACATTTATATATATATATATATATATATATATATATATATATATATATATATATATATATATATATATATATATATATATATATATATATATATATATGTATGTATGTATGTATGTATGCATGATTATATATATATATATATATATATATATATATATATATATATATATATATATATATATATATATATATATATATATATATATATATATATATATATATATATACGTAGTTACCGTGGCTCAAGCGGTAGCGTCCGCGACTCTGAAGCATCAGGTCGAGGGTTCGCGCCCTGTCACGGTCTGAGGTTAGCATGGGCATGCACTCAGTGTAACAATTACATCTGCCAAAACAAGTCCTTCGCAAAAAGGCAACCGTCCTAGCCCTTGGTAGAAAAGGGAGTCCGTGACGTAAAGCCTATATATATATATATATATATATATATATATATATATATATATATATATATATATATATATATATATATATATATATATATATATATATATATATATATATATATATATATATATATATACAAACACACATACGTATGCATGCAAATATATACATATATACATACATGCATTCATACATATATATATATATATATATATATATATATATATATATATATATATATATATATATATATATATATATATATATATATATATATATATATATATATATATATATATAAAATTATACATACATATGTATTTACATATATGCATATACATACATACATACATACATATATATATATGTACACACATGCATACATATACATACACACATACACATATGCATATATATACATATATACACATATACATGCATACATAACCATATATTGTTAAAATCAGTATCCTTCCCATTTATATTAATTTGATAGCAAGTTTTGATACACGAAATAATTGGATAATTAAATAAATACCAAAAATACACCTGTCAACAGTACTGAGTTAAGTTGCCAAGTAGTACAGCTGTGTTATCTTCTTCATTTTTTTTTCTTTTCTTTTAGCTTTCTCTTTTACTATTTTTTTTTTATTTTGTATATATAATGAGTTAAATGTAAAGTCTGATCCTGTGATAACATATCTTGGTTAGCAAGTGAGCTTATCATTTAAGAAGAATATATAGCAGAAACAGGTGGGTGCTTCCTCAGACACAAATTCGAAGTTTCCTTCAGGTTTGACTTTGTTTTTGTTGCATTTTTTTTCTTTTTATCCTCAAATTACCATAGTCATATTTTTAAGTTAAGATGTGTGTTACCAGAAAAGAGATAAATTGAGTCACTAAATAGCACTTATATGGAGATGTAAAAATTCTGTGTGAAGCTTAAATAAAAGTTTTTCTCTCTTTTTTTTTATCTTTCTCTTCTTTCTATATTCTGTGAGAGGGAGAACATAAAAATGAGGCCATCTCTGTCCCAAACCTCTCCCACCCATGGGTCGGGAGGAGGGGTAGCTATTAGGAGACTAAAACATAAAATCAAGGGTTTAGAGGCAATGGTTATAAGCTTTGATGATAAAATTCGGAATATGGATAGAGAAATGAAAGAGAATGAAGCACTCAAAGAGAAATAAGATTTTTGGAGGAAGCAAATAAAGCACATGGGCAGGAGAGAAAGGAACTAGAAAAAAAGAATAAAGAAGCTGGAAGGGGAAAAGAGTGAACTAGAAACTAGAATTTCTAAACAAGAAGATAAAAACAAACAGCTAAATGACAACCTAAAGGAATTAGATGTTAGTTCATTGCTCTCTTCTGAGAGAGACGAGATTGCAGCTTGGAATGTCCAGATAAAGGAAAACATTGATCAGTTTAGAAAAGAGTTCCAGGAGCTGAATATGGAAAATGATGCCATGAAAACTTCCTTTGCTGATGCACTAAAGGGGAATGTGGCAGTAAAAGAGGCTGTAAAGGTGGTGGCACTGGAAAACATACAAACAGTTGACTATAAAGAGACAGTAATAGAAAAAAATGAAAGACGTTGTGATGGAAAGGGCAAACCCACTCATCAAACATGCACTTGATAAAGAGAAGACAGTGGAAATCTCAGGCATAAGCAAATCCCAGGAGCCAACATGGCAGGGGAGACTTATAGAAAATAAAGCTAGGGTTGTAGACCTGATAAGAAAGCTTGGAGTAGTATGTGGTCCTGAGGATATTGTAAACATACACCAACTAGGCAAATATTAGAGGGAAGGAGAGCCGAGACCAACAAAAGTAACCTTTGAGAGAGGGGACACATGTAGGGAAATATTGTTGAGAAAAAAAAGTCTAATAGACCTTCAAGAATTCAAAGAAGTGTTCATTAGATACAGAACACTGGAAGAGATGGGAAAGATCAAAAACTTGTTGGAAGATGCAAGAAGGTTAAATGAGGAAAGAAATGAAGAAGAGAAGAAAATTTTTCATTTCAGAGTTCTTCCAGACAAAGAGGAGATAAAGAAGATAATGACAGAAGACCAGGGGATGGGCCCTCATTCAGATTGTTATACATAAATGCTGATGGATTAGCTGGTAAGGCAGGAGAATTAAAAGATAGGATTCACAACAGTAAGGCAGATATAGTAGCAATTACAGAGACTAAGTTGAGTGAGGACATAAACAGTGTCACAGTTTTTCCTAAGGGTTTCAGAATATTAAGGGTTGAAAGATCTGAGAGTACTGGTGGAGGAATAGCACTGCTCATAAGTGAAAGGATTCAAGTTGAAGAAATAAACTTGGCTATAGAAAGTGAGTTCAAGGAATTTCTTGTTGCTCGCATAAATACTGGGTCAGAGAGCAAAATAATAACTGTTGTATATAACCCACCAAGGAACCAGAATAGGCTAGAAGTTAATGAGGAAAGTCATATAGGTACTATTGAAGTCATAAACTCAGTTGTTAACATGGCACGGGAGAGAAAATGTAGGATTTTGATTATGGGAGATTTTAATCATAAAGAAATAGATTGGATAAATCTTGACCCACACAGTGGTGAGGACTCATTTGGGGCAATATTCCTAGATTGCATACAAGGGAATTTCCTACACCAATATGTAATGGAACCAACGAGGGCCAGGGGTGGGGATGAGCCATCACTACTTGATCTAGTATTCACAGATAATGTGTTGGATATTGAAAAAATTGAGTATGAACCACCAATTGGAAAGAGTGACCACTGTGTGTTGTTGATGGAGTATATCATTGAAGATATTCTTCCTGAGAGTAGAGGCACTGAGGACATGAGGAGGAACTATCCAAAAGGAGATTACACCAAATGAATATTATGCTTGCGTTGCTTTTGGAATAATATTATTTTAAATATTCTGACTTTTATTTTTATAATATTACTTCATATTCCTTTTCTAAAGAATTTTTGATAGCGTTTTTGTTCTTGATCATATTAGCAATGCGACTACCTAAAAATACTTCATATTTATCTGTGATAATACAATTTATGTCTTAAAATGGCTACCTCCATTACTAGTTAACTTTTTTTTTTTAATGATTGTAACACCAGGACGGGCCAAAAAAAAAAATAGTAAAATAAAACAGCCCTCATCGGGCCTGGGCACGAAAAAGACAAAAAGTAATGAGAAACAGATGGAGAGTGTAATGACTTGTCAGATGTGAAGGGATAATAAAAGATGTATAATGAATATCCAAGAATATTCAATGTAGCTGTAGGCATAGAAAAAGAACCGTAACTGAAGGAAGACTTAACATCGAACTGTCCTGGACAGACCTATTTAAGTTCAAAAAACCTTTTTATACCAGAAGGAGCATTTTCCTTCCCATTGTAAAAGAGATTCAGGATGAATACCTTCCGTGGTATATTAATAGAAGATACGGTATAAGATATGATATTCCACTGAGATCATCATTTCTTGATATTTAATACCACTTAGGAATATAAGATCTCTTTGCTGATGTCATCGTTCTCAGCTCCCCGCTTGGGAGAGTTACGTTCTCATCCGCGAAAATATAGATCCTATTAGGAAGGGAATCTGAAATCTAGCATCCCGAGAGACATTAAATATGGTTAAATATAAGTTTATTTCATCATATCTCACCATTTATTCAGTGTGCAACAATATATCTTTAAACGTTGTGTCCCATTTTTTTTTACTTTTCATGGTGTTGTTACATCTTACCTCCAAATAAAAGGCGTGTTTTACGTCACAGACTCCCTTTTCTACCAAGGGCTAGGACGGTTGCCTTTTTGCGAAGGACTTGTTTTGGTAGATGTAATCGTTACCCAGAGTGCATGCCCTTGCTAACCTCAGACCGTGGCGGGGCGCGAACCCTCTACCTGCCACCTCAGAATCGCGGACGCTGCTCTTTTGCCACGGTGACTAAATTACACCTTGCCCCCAAATATGAGGCCTTTTTAGCTGTATAAACTAACGGAGAGACGTTCTAGAAAACTATGACATGAGTTAGTGTTAAATCTGGGAGAACCAGTTTTATGCAAAAGTGATTTTAAAAAGCTCTTCATATACGAAACAATGTATTTTTAAATATTATTCTGTTATTTTTGCTCTGTAGTCTCCGTGGCAAAATTGTATTTTGTTATTTTTGCTCTGTAGTCTCCGTGGCAAAATGGTAGCGTCCGCGACTCTGTGTCGGCAGGTCGAGGGTTCGCGCCCCGTCACGGACTGAGGTTAGTAAGGGCATGCACTCAGGGTAATGATTACATCTGCCAAAACAAGTCCTTCTCAAGAAGGCAAACGTCCTATCGCTTAGTAGAAAAGGGAGTTCGTGACGTAAAACCGAAACCAATCTGTTTTTTTTTGCTCAGTTACGTGACTTGACACACCCATGTATCTTCAAGAGCTTTTGCCTTCGATTTCCACTCTCAAGTGGTAGCGTCCGCGACTTTGAGGCGTCAGGTCGAAGGTTCGTGCCCCGCCACGGTCTAAGGTTAGCAAGGGCATGCACTCTGGGTAACGATTACATCTGCCAAAACATGTCCTTCACAAGAAGGCGACCGTCCTAGCTCTTTGTTGAAAAGGGAGTCCGTGATGTAAAACACCTTTTTACAAGGACTTAATAGTACTTTTTATATGAAAAAAATGGACTTTTTCTTCGCGAACGCTCATTCACACACTTATCTTACATATGGATATGGGTATACTTTTATTAATCAAGTTAATATCTTCTTGTATGTAATGAATAACATTGTCAGCAGAAGCATCTTTGGAGTTTTAATCCTAGGTTGGAAGTAATATGCGCCATTATTTATTGATCATTTGTTATTGCACCAGAGAATGGGATTAACGATGATCAAAACACAACAATAAGTGAAGCAAGAGAAGCAACAATTATTTGATTTGCTTCACTGTTCCGGTTTTACGTCACGGACTCCCTTTTTTTTACCAAGGGCTAGGACGGTTGTCTTGTTGCGAAGGACTATTTTGGCAGATGTAGTCGTTATCCTGAGTGCATGCCCTTACTAACCTCAGACCGTGACGGGGCTTGAACCCTTGACCTGACGCCTCAGAGTCGCGGACGCTATCGCTTGAGCCACGGTGACTACATTTTATTTCCTTCACTAACTTTATTAAACAATAAATATTCTCTTAAGAAATGCTTGAGATTATATAACGTCGCTGTTATTTCTAAAACATATCTCTACGGCTCTCTCTCTCTCTGAATATCCTTGAGTTTACCTCTTAAAGACCATTAAACATCGCAGCGGTTATCTCATAAACCAAGAAGACAGAAAGAATTGCTCTGTATAAGAAGATAGAGCATTTTATTGTATATACTTCATACAAGATATCTTATGATCGAAGCAGAAGGAAAAAAAAATGGCGATATGTTGGAAAAGAGATGTTGATGGATCGAACTACCGCAGACCAAGTGAAAATTAGATTACTTTGTAAAATTGGATTTCAGATTATATTTGAGTTAAAGACCGTGGCTCAGGTGGTAGCGTCCGCGACTTTGAGGCGTCAGGTCGAGGATTCGCGCCCCGCCACGGTCTGAGGTTAGCAAGGGCATGCACTCAGGGTAATGATTAAATCTGCCAAAACAAGTCCTTCGCAAGAAGGCAACCGTCCTAGCCCTTGGTAGGAAAGGGAGTCCGTGTCGTAAAACACCCACCCAGTGCAGCCAATTTGTGGAATTATCTACTGGAATCGCTTAGAGCAATTAAAGCACTTGCAATACCTCCACTCCCTCGGGAAAAACTGCTGAGTAAACAATTGTAATACACTACTTTCAGGCTTATTCCCCCGTGTACAAGATCGGGAATTCTTCATTACAAACAGAATACATTAGCATTGTAATAATAATACAGTATTTTATATATATATTGTTTCGGGTTTACGTCACGGACTCCCTTTTCTACCAAGGGTTGGACGGATGCCTTCTACAGAAGGACTTGTTTTGGCAGATGTAATCATTACCCTGAATGCGTGCCCTTGCTAACCTCAGACCGTGACGGGGCGCGAATCCTCGACCTGACGCCTCAAAGTCGCGGACGCTACCGCTTGAGCCACGGTGACCACTCTTGTAATAACAATGCAGTATTTTATATATGTTATTTTATGTATTTTGAAATCGATCATTTAAACAAAAATTTTATATTTTTTTCAGGCATAGGTAGATATATTCTCCCAGTCCTGTTTATAAACAGCATGGATGGATTCGGTTTTACGTCACGAACTCCCTTTTCTACTAAAGGCTAGGATGGTTGCCTTCTTGCTAGGGACTTGTTTTTGCAGATGTAATCGTTACCCTGAGTGCATGCCGTTACTGAGGTTAGTAAGGGCATACACTCAGGATAACGATTACATCTGGATGGATTGGGTTTTACGTCACGAACTCCCTTTTCTACTATGGGCTAGGACGGTTGCCTTCTTGCTAAGGACTTGTTTTGGCAGATGTAATCGTTACCCTGAGTGTATGCCCTGACTGAGGTTAGTAAGGGCATACACTCTGGGTAACGATTACATCTGCCAAAACAAGTCCTTAGCAAAAAGGCAACCGTCCTAGCCCTTAGTAGAAAAAGGAGTTCGTGACGTAAAACCGAATCCATCCATGCTGTTTATCTTTATAATTACGTGTTACCGTATTGTGACTAATCATTTACAGAAAAGAAATAGCCTAAGCTTAGTTTAATCTTTTCGCTATTTTGATAATAACAAGACAACACATTGAGCTAATGTTTTCATATGGATACAAGTGGCTTAATACTTACATCCTTACTTATAAATGATGTGTATAGTGTGAAGTTTAATTTGCTGAATGTTTTATTTTCACTTATCATACTAACCTAAAAAACCTCTCCGTGATTTCGAAGTGGATGTTTCCTAACATATTTCTAAAAAAGCATATACAATGTCCTCAGTATGAGCCTGAAAAAATGTATAATATCTACTGTCAAGTACATGTCTTCTTAGCATACCCAATGAACTAACTCTTTAAACATATCTTCCAAGTCACCTGAATGCGAAAATGTCTCCTCAGGAGCGGCAAATAATAATAATAATTATAATAATAATAAACCTTTATTTCCATTACAATACAATGGGTGTTCGTCAACCCGGGCAAGCCCCAACCCCCCACTGTGGTGCCCAACTGCAGCAGTACCTGCCAGGAAACACCTTAAACTCTCGGTCTTGGACGGGAACCGATCTTTCGACCTCGTGAATGCGAAGCCAGCGCGTTACCACTGTACTAGCCAGCAGGCTAATGCATTTTTAATATAACATTGCATCTGTGTAAATAGAAAATATATTCGTATTATATGACCAACAACAGGAAGTGAGATACACCACTCCATTATTGTTTATTAGTATTTTTACTGTCAGGACTTGCATAGATTCCCAGTATAAACACCAGAAAAGAGAGCGTAACTTCCAGCTCCGACGAGGAGTGGTTGACGGTATCAATAATGAAATTATTTAGTGTTTTTTCTTAAATGTTCAAAAGCTTTGGATAGGTTATGGCATAAGACCTCATTGGCGAAGCGGTCTTCCTCCTGCTGCAGACTATCAATTTTAACTCTGTTGCAATCTTCTTGATAACCGAGCACAATTTCTGAAGCTTTCAATAGCAGTTTTTGTAGTTCCTTTCAAGTCATGAGTGGTGTTCCACAGGGTTTTGTTCATTTCCCGTCTTTCTTCTATCTATCAATAATCATCTACAGAGTTATGCTTACGACTGAACTTAGCATAATTCCTCTAATGAGTCTCAGCTTGCTTCGCTATTTGTTTCTAATTAGTTTGTTATACAGTGATTCCTTTAACAGGTTCAGGAAAGATATCCCATGCAGTAGACAAAGTAGTGTAGTAACGCAAAGACAATTTGTCTGTCAATAATTGGCCTTACATTGCATCGCAAGTTTAGATTACGCCAGATTTAATGACTTTATTTGTGTATCATCTTTTGCCACTATATGACGTACACAAGAATAGATTCCTTTAAGTTATTTCTAGTTTAGATGAAGTGACTTTTCTTGGGATCTTTCCAATGTTTCTTATCTTTGACTCTTTTGCTGTAACATTTTTCTACAGTAGTGATGTCTACACATAATTAAAGTTATCCATTCACAAATTTCTGTTCACTTTATCTTTTATGTGATAGTGATTTTAAGTTGCAGTGCCAATAAAATATAATATATGGTGATTTCGATGACAAAATCAGAAGTTTTGTAGTTATTGAAGACCGAAGTATTTTTCAATTTTGAATGCCACTGTAGTAAAATTGCAATATTTCCAATTGCTATATAAATTTTAAATGGATTTCAAATGTAATTTACTGAACTGCATAACTGTGAAGTTAAAGGACCACTACGACGGGTAGATACCCCCAAAATATAGAGAAATAATAGTTTGCATAATCAAGATTAAGATAAAAAGAAATAGCAATTGTGTTAGGTAAAATTGTTCATACATTTTTTGACATACGTGT
>JAXCGZ010022088.1:5000-19686 GCA_037179515.1 Halocaridina rubra | reverse complement strand
ATCATTCGTCATCATTTATCCGGGCTTTGGGCTGGCACAGAGTTGTGCTGTCTTACTTCCCTTGAGAATATTAATGTTACTAATACAAAATAGAGTATGAATAATACAGTTACTGAAGGAGGAGGTCATCTCAACAAAGTACGGCTCCCAATCCCGTATCAATGGAGAGGGTGGGTTTCAACAAATGCTGCTGTGAAACTCTACGCCTAAGCTAACACTAATCTCCAACAGCCTCGTGAGAATAACCGACCCCATATAAACATATGAAACCAGAATATGAAAGAGATAGCAAATAGTTTGAATAGTTTTATGAATATTAAGCTGATGTTTCCTGCAATAATCGCCATAATACTGCAGCTGCAGAGTTTTCTGTGTTTTATGGGGGTTGACAAAGACACGTTGGCTGCAAGCACTCCCAAGCCCTCCCCGGTGGGATCGAACTTGCGACTGAGCTATCGTCGCCCGGAAGAATCATCATACTACCGTAATACTGAACTAACATTAATTCACCAAGGGTTAAGGGGGGTTTACACGGTCAAACGGTTCGTCGAACGCGGTTCGACAGACAAGTGTTTGAAGTGATGTTCGAACGTGTAACGGGGTATTTGGTTGTCGAACATGTTTGTCAAACGTGTTCGACAACCAAATACCCCGTTCACACGTTCGAACATCACTTCAAACACTTGTCTGTCGAACCGCGTTCGACGAACCGTTTGACCGTGTAAACACCCCTTTAGTTGCGGGAAGGCTGTCGTAAATTTCAAGCCCAAACCAGCACTAATCTGCCAGAGATCCCTGAGAAACATCGACCCCATATGAAGTGGAGAAGTTGCTGATAAATATTGCATATTGACAAAATATTTGCTTAATTACATACATAGGCACGAACAGTGACCGAAATCCTCCTTGTAATGAGGGTGGCCGAATCAAAGCACACATTCACCAGAACACAGTTGATAACCAAAACCTACCCCTCTTAGCTCACTGGGGGATAAGGGATCACCACAATAAGCCTAACCATGACTGGATCGTCCACAGAGTGAGTGTGTAATATTTTTGTGCCGTTAAGCCAACAGTCGTAGCTACAATACTACACCCCCACCGTTTAATCTCATGACAATACCTCCACACCCAACCAACCCAGTTTACAACAATAAGCAGGTATGGGAATTCCTTTATCCCGCGGTCACTATTCATAATCTCGCTTTGCATCAATAAGCACCATAATATTTAAAACGAATAAATAACACCAAATACAAGTCCTGAAATCATAATCTGAAATGTCATTAAACTTTCTTGTGACATGAAAAGTTTGCCAATAAAGCATTTAATCATTAAGTGTCTCTTGTAATTGGCTAAGTTTTTAATGACATTAACTGTCTAAGATACCGAGAGAAACTTTGAGGAAAGGAAACAGTTAATTCGGCCTATGGAGATTGTTTAGTGTCTTGATTCTGATCTCATTTACACTAATATAGATTTATCTATGTGATTACCTAATTGTGATTACCTAATTGTGTTTACGGGAAAGAGCCCAAAGCTCGTATCTTCCCGTCTCCTGATCGGTTCCATTTTTAGACTTAGTGATACTTATCATACCTGTCCTTAAAACTATGGATTGAGATAGCATTAACTACCTCCTCGCTTAGCCAATTCCAATTATCAACTACTCTTACACTGAAAAAGTATTTCCTTACATCCTGCAAACAAGTTTTCTTACGAAGCTTCAAACTATGACCTCTAGTTCTAGAGCCAGCCATAATCGAAATATCGATCCCTATCCGCTCTATCATAACCACGAAGGAATTTAAAGACTGTCACCATATCCCCCTTACTCTTCTAGCTTCGAGTGATGGCAAGTCTAATTCCCTCAGCCTCTCATCATAACCGAGATTGCGTATTTCTGGCACCAGTTTCGTGGCATGTCTTTGAACTTTTTCAAGCTTAGCTATGTGCTTTTTCAAGTGCGGATTCCAAAAGGGGGCTGCATATTCGAGTTTTGGCCTCACATAGGTTACATAAATATTTCTGAACATTTCCTTGTCCATGTGCCTGAAGGCTACCCTTACATTTGATAAGAATGCATATGCTGCCCTTACTACGCCATTTATATGTATTTCTGGAGACAAATCTGCCAGTATGTTTACTCCTAGATCTCTCTCATTTTCTGTCTCTTGAAGTTGTACTCCAGCCACCGAGTAGTCAAGCTTGGGCCTTCTTGCACTTGTACCCATTCTCATTACCTTACATTTTGAGGTATTGAATTTCATTAGCCACTTTTCTGACCACTCATGCAGATTATTTAGATCCTCCTATGTATGCATGCATGCAAGAACAAAAATAGTGATAATTGTAATAACAACAACAACAACAACAATAATAATAATAATAATAATAATAATAATAATAATAATAATAATAATAATAATAATAATAACAAAAATTATAATACTTGCTATTATTATTATTATTATTATTATTATTATTATTATTATTATTATTATTATTATTATTATTATTATTATTATTATTATTATTGATAGTAGTAGTAGTAGTAGTAGTGGTAGTAGTAGTAGTCGTGGTGGTACCTGTAGAAATAGTAAAAGTAAGACGCAACAATATGCAAATTAATGCATAATAAACCAGTTAACACCGTTAATAGAACTGCAAGCAAAATCAACGACAATAGCTACAATAATTTTTGCAATCATATACAATGGCCTTTCTGCATTGCGAAAGGAACTTGCAAGACTTCTTGGCGCCAACTCTCTCTCTCTCTCTCTCTCTCTCTCTCTCTCTCTCTCTCTGTAAATTATGCGACCGAACTAATGCTAACACTCTTGACCACTATTGTCTTCAGTGCCCCGCAGTGAGAGATGTTTTACCACGAGGTCAGAACTTAATACAGATCTGCTCATTTTTACTTAATGATGACAACCTTGATGTTATTCTTGCTCGTTTTCCTCACTTTGGTGGCCATTAATTATATTGAATTATACATATATTTTCTGTATGTTGCTATATAATTCTGTTTGTGCATTCTGCGTTTCTCTGAGCTTTACTTTTGCATATAATGTACTCTGTGCTGCCATTCTGTGAGTTGTGTGTTAGTATGCAGCAATGTTTTATCAATATGTACACCTCCCTGTAAACCATGTTCAATTCTTGATTTTATATCCATTTGAAGCATTATTTGTATGAACTCATGTAATGTCTGACGCCTTGGCGCAATAAATTAATAAAATAATAATATAATCTCTCTCTCTCTCTCTCTCTCTCTCTCTCTCCTCTCTCTCTCTCTCTCTCTCTCTCTCTCTCTCTCTCTCTCTCTCTCTCTCTCTCTCTCTCTCTCTCTCTCTCCATGAATAACAAACACTCTAAATAACCAGTATTGCTTGCTCTGTTAAATTTATATTCATAATCTATCTTCTCATATTTTTTCTCACTTCTGAACTTATTTTTCAGCTTCTCTTCCTTTTTTCAGTACTTTCTTCTTCGTCTACATCTTTTTCCACTTGTATGAGGGGTCGATGTTTCTGGCCAGTTATCTGTACTGGCCATATTTCGGCTTTGGCAAAATTTTTATGGCCGGATGCCCTTCCTACCGCCAACCCTCCCCATTTACCCGGGCTTGGGACCGGCACCAAGTTGAGGCTGGCTTGCCCCCCTCAGTGGCTGGGTTCCTTTTTTCAGTACTTTAATAATCTGTTATTTGCGTTTTCCTCTCCTCTATCTCTAGAGTAACTTATAAGTCTATTTTTTTTCAGCCTTCTCTCCTCTGCTAATATTTCTAATGTCCGCTATTGCCTCAATCTCTCTGTAAGAATGCTCATGTGTACTTTATGGATTACAGGGATTTTCATGTTATTTATTTTTCAATTCTTTATCATAATTATTATTATTATTATTATTATTATTATTATTATTATTATTATTATTATTATTATTATTATTATTATTATTATTATTATTATTATTATTATTATCATTATTATTATTATTATTATTATTATTATTTTTATTATTATTATAATAATAATAATAATAATAATAATAATAATAATAATAATAATAATAATAATTATTATTATTATTATTATTATTATTATTATTATTATTATTATTATTATTATTATTATTATTATTACTATTTTCCCCCCTGAGGGAGGGGGTGAGAACAATTCCTCTGTGTTCCCCTGAGTGTCGTTAAGGTCGATTAATTGGGGCGGACCGAGGGGACTGGGAATCCCCTCCTGTGTATTTACTTCCCACAAAAAGTCAAAGCATTTTCTTTGACTCTGCCACCCCCCTTATAAGAGGGAATATGGCTTTGGTATATGGATGGATTATTATTATTATTATTTTTTATGAGTGTGACACCGGAACAGGTAAAAACTGCCCTCATCAATAAAGGCCCGGGCATGAGAAAATACCAAGACGAAAGAAAAGAAAAAGGTTAAGGACAAGGCAGAGATTATGTAATGTCACACAAAGGAAAACGACAAACAGAAAAAACAGTCAGAGTACAGCAAACCCAGAGATATGGAGGACTAGGCCCTGAGATGACGATAGATCCGCTTTTTGAGGGATGATAGGTCATAAGAATTAGGAAAGACAGAAGGAGGAGAGAGTTCCAGAGTCTGGAGGTAGATGGGAAGAAGCAGTCACTGCACCGACCAATGCGCGTGCTACAAATCTCCACACAGTACATGTGAGATGAAGCCGCTTGACGAATGCTACGCGGCCTCGGCAGTGGGGAAAGGATGCAACTCGCCAACTCATCAGAGCAGTGATGGAAGTAGTAGCGATAGAAAAGAGAAAGGGAAGATACCTTACGGCAAAGAAAGAGAGAGAATTCAGATTAGAAGTAAGAGAAGAATCATTAATGAGTCTGACTGCCTTAGATGCAACCCTATCAAGGAGATTATTTTTATTATTATTATTATTATTATTATTATTATTATTATTATTATTATTATTATTATTATTATTATTATTATTATTATTATTATTATTATTGTTATTATTATTATTATTTTATCATAATCACCGTGGCTCAAGCGGTAGTGTCTGCGACTTTGTGGCGTCAGGTCGAGGGTTCACGCCCCGTCACGGTCTGAGGTTAGCAAGGGCATGTACTCAGGGTAACGATTACATCTGCCAATACAAGACCTTCGAAAGAAGGCAACCGTAATAGCCCTTAGTAGAAAAGGGTGTCCGTGACGTAAAACTGGAACATTGATTATTATTATTATTATTATTATTTTTATTAGTAGTAGTAGTAGTAGTAGTAGCAGTAGTAGTAGTAGTAGTAGTAGTAGTAGTAGTATAATTATTATTAATATTATTACTATTTTTATTATCGCTATTATTGTTGTTGTTATTATTATTATTATTATTATTATTATTATTATTAGAATTATTATTATTATGTCGTATGACTACCTCACTGCTTGTCACCAATATGACGTATGTGGGTTACTATTCCACCGCGTGTCACCAGTTTGTCGTGGTGTAATTCCACTTGATGACACCAGTTTCGTGAGATTACTATTTCACACAAGTTCTAATTATGGTAGCGTGGTTGGTGAATATAGATCAGCTGCTTCTTTATATGTATTTATTTCTAGCTTACATATACGTACTCAGAGCTCCCGTTACTACAATTCCTGTCACGACTTATTCCAGATTTCCGTCCCCAAGGGGGAGGCCATCTAAGCTGTGCTGCGTCACGTCTGCTCCTGGCAAGGCCCGGTCTGATGCTTTAATAGTTACTCATGGCGGTCTGTGGGGCATTCGAGGGCATCGTGGCATCACCGCCACATTTAGGCATGTCTGAAATGCCTTGTGAAGCTATAGGCATCTTTAATATGCCTTACGACACTCCCCACCACCAAACTGAAATACCTCGTATTACATACTGAAACATCAATACTTCTATGAGAGCCTTAAAATTTTCTAACTATCATTATTTTACAAAAACGGCACAGAGCTATCTAAGAAACTGACTTATGAAACTATTACAATCTCATACAATTATCTAAACAGATTACAGTAATACTAAAATTACTATGCATAAAAACTGACAGAGCAATGTATATTCTTTATCATAAGCATTGTAATCAAAATCACAAAATCAAACTTATGTATTCTTAATTGCAACATATAGCTAGAAAGCATTGGCAAAATCACTTAAGAACAAAGCTAATAAAGCTATTTTATTAATCAAACAGTACACAATACATTTGGACATGATGTATGGAAATACTTTTGAAACAAAACATTTGTTACGGTGTGAAAAGTTAAAAACATTCACAATTACAATATGCAATTACTATTCAAGAACAAATTGATATGAGAACTTAATGAACACAAAGATTAAATCGTGATTCAAACAATGATAATGCTAAAGCAAAACAATGATAATATCTAAGCAAAACAATGATATTATTTAGGCAGAAAACAACTTATTATGATTTGTGCAAATTGTACAATTTATCAATGGCACTTATTCAAAAACTTATATCTAAGGGAGACTCTGAGTTTTTCGCTTAAAAGTATCTTAAAGCTAGCAAAAAAATAAAAAGATATAAATTGTCTTTTCGCACAGTGGTCAAAGACGGTGGGGACATTTTCTTTCCCATTTTTTCAGTTATAATACGTGGGGGAACATCGTTAAATCCTCAATAAGGGATTTTCCATACCCTTCCTTTTTCTTTTCACTAAGGTTAGGACATGTATGGGGATTCCCTCTTTGGATCTCATCAATTCATATACGTGGCTTCTAAAATGTTATTAAGATGTTTTAAAAGACTTCTGTTTCCTCTCTCTTGCTCATGAAATTCTTGCTAGGCGTTATACAATGGTCTCCATGTTTACCTCTCGTTTTCACTCCCCCGCCGTCTTCACTGCAGGCCCAGGTTCGTACACTACTACAAATTCTCTTCCTGCTAAGACTGACAAGACAAAAAGGAAGCGATCGATGCATCATCCGAACACCTCCAGCCTGGCTTTTTTGTCCTACCTCCGGGCCCGTCTTGACTCACCACCACTGTAGGAGACCTGCAACGTCACAGCGACTTTCCCTTCAATACTGCAATACACACGTACCTTCGAAGCAGACCTCAGGATGAAAATTTGAACCTATGTCATTAATACAGTTGTAAGAAAGGTTCCCTATGACATCAGAGTACCAACAATGGCCATACGTCGGTAATCCGAGGCTATACTTTGCCTCCCCTGCAACTGCAAGTGCCTGCAATCTCTATACAATGGGCAACAGGTCTTGTTTGAGAGAAAATAAAATCTAAAGACTTTTAGAACTTGCAGGTCGGGGCTGCCTAGAAATAGGGTGGTAAAGGAAGGTATGTGTCTACACCACTAGATTATTATTCCAAGATACTTAGGACTTAGCTGATAAACTGACACATAACATTACTTTACTATAGATATCAAAAGAACAATCACTAAATGCTGAGAAAAGCCACTAAAGAAATATTCTTATTAGCAGTGACTACAATAATATCAAGCATGAATTCAGTAAAAGATACAAATCATCAGGTTACTGCTGATTGCATTGCAAAAATAATAATTAGCAAAAGGCCATTGAGAGATAGCAACAATAACAGTCAACATAATAATAACTTTCCTAATAATCATGATCATAATAAGAATAATAAAAAAAATGAAATAAAAATACTAAATCAGAAATAGCAATTTACATACAATGGAGACTGGCATTCAGAAGTAAGAACAGAGTTCTATACTTATATTTCATAGTAATGCTCATTCTAACACAGTCTCTTTTACTATTCAAATTCCTGCTGTCATTATATATATATATATATATATATATATATATATATATATATATATATATATATATATATATATATATATATATATATATATATATATATATATATATATATATATATAGAGAGAGAGAGAGAGAGCATATATAAACGGCAACTTTCGGGCTCCCCAATTTGTCAATGGGAGTTTTTAACTATTCTCTAAACAGTTCCGATATGTGGCACAAATATTTATGCAAAAGTCGGTACTACCGATGTCTTATCAGTATTTATGCAATAACATCATGCAAAAATTTATCAACTGAAATAAAATGTAGGCACAATTATCGCCTAGCTTCACTGGAAATAAACAAAAAATGAATCGATTACAGAAGCATTCTCTTAGCATCAGAAGGAGCAAATGTCCGTCTCAGAGTAGAGTGAAAGGTAAGAGAGAGAAAGAGAGAGAGAGAGAGAGAGAGAGAGAGAGAGAGAGAGAGAGAGAGAGAGAGAGAGAGAGAGAGAGAGAGAGAGAGAGAGGGGGGGGAGAGGAAGATATTTCTTAAAAAAACACATAATTTTCGCTTGTAGGGCCCTTCTTTATGACTTAACTTCCTGCCCTACTATACAAAGGGACAGAGCACAACTGCAATCATTTTCTAACATCTAAAAAGACAAAATACAAAAACAAAATAATTTAGTGTACAACTGCAGAAACATCGAAGCATAAATCCATTCCTTTCTGTTTAATATTGCTAAGGACTTTACTGTAATAGCATACACATCCTTGTCTATAATGACAATCATTTTCTTGCTATAAATCAGAGGGTTGAGTCGAAGCACACACTCTCTATAAGGCAACATATCTCTGATAAAATTAAAGCCAAATATTACAATCATATGTGACAATATCTCTACTACTATCAACAAAAGTACAAATATCTTTTTCGTAACAGACGTCTTATAATGACTTAAGTATTATTAATTTATTAAATTTCAAACTCAACATATAATCTCTGAGAATCTTAATTATCTCAATTAGCTCAAATGTAATTATAAATTCATGACAATGATAGTGATTAACAATAATTATCTCTAGATAATCTTTTTAAAACTCTTTAATTATAATATATATCCAAGGGATAAAGATATTAAAAAATTTTCTTCACACAAAAAACTATATAACAAAAACGGGTATCTGAAAAAATATAAAAAGTCTGTCTCTGTGTATGCAACAATAATGACAAAAATCATATTTCATTTGCAACATTAAAGAATACATTTTCCTTAAGTTTCATAATCTCGTAAGGAGTTGTACATGAACAATTAATATAGAAAATATATACATTCTTCTACTATCTCGAATTTGACTTATTTGAATTACTATACAACAGAATTACCTCCGGAACAGGGAGAAGTTCGCCATATAACTGTTCTGTCAGTTTGCTCATACTTACGCACAGTTGGGTACTTTTATTATTACCCTCCCTTTTTATTACTTTATCTTTCCTGCTCTTATACTGCCCCAGGTTTGCCTTCAGGGCTGCGGCTGACTAGCTTTTGCGGGGAGGTGCGCATGTGGGTACTGTTTTCTCCCCTGTTCCTTTGGCTTCTGGATCAACTTCTGCTCTCTCAAATACGGGAAACGGCTGGGTGACATTCTTGTTGTCATTTGGTGTCAGCTCACACACTTTCTTTATGACCAAGCTGAAATAATTTTGATAAACATTATCATGGCTAAAACTCGCAAAGTTTTATTTTATCAATCTAACATATCTCTTCAGACAAATAATGTATATACTGCAGCTAGCAAAAAAAATAAAGAATCATTCATAGATTCACATCCTTTATCACGTAATATTTATCTTGGAACTCTCGGAAATCGAATAATAATCTGATTGGCAGAGTAGGGGACGAAACAAAAATAAAACAAACTTGGCATCTCAACCATATCTGGGCAGGTGGAGAATCATTTTCTCAAAAATATCCCTCAATAGATATTGCAACAGCGCATCACCTCTCATAAAAATACTCTGATATGGCATGCAGAAGGACCCGGCAGAGCAGGGGAACTACCCTCACAGACTCCCCCAATCATGCTTCATAACGGTGCTTTCCGCGATTTCACCCCCTAAAGCAACCCCCCAATTATACTCCCAGTCATTCATACTCATTCTCTATCACATTCGCTATATCACTTTCAAGACAATCATCCCCTTCCTCTCTGTACAATTCCCCATCCCTTTCCCTACCACTCTGAAGGAGTGTAAAGGTGGTCCCATTCTAACAAACAAACAAACAAACATTCTACTCCCTTGAAGCTACGTTAGGGTGACACTGAAAAACCTCCCCTATTCCAGCACAGCACAAATTCACTTGAATTTACTTTTACTTTCACCTGCGTAGCGCGAAATTAAAAAAACTCATATCTAAATAATATCACAAAATTTCATATTCTTCAAAAATGAAATGCCACACACGTATCGTAATATCAATTCCCAATCATAGCATTAAAAAAACGATCTGTCATCTCTGTTAAATTCTTTTGTCGCCAAAATATTACACCCGCGGAGCAAAAACAACAAAAAAAAGAAAGAACCTTGAAAACAGGTGAAAGGACCTTATCACTCGATTTCTTACGCTTTAAGAAATTAATATAAAAATGATTTTATACTTACTTTGAATATCAAAGATCAGTACAATCACTATATATTTAAAATAACGAGGTTGGGAGATCGATTGGTCATTTCCGCATTCCTTTCTTGGAAATCACACGTGGTTAAAAGAAAAACCTTAAAAGCGGATTCAAGTATACTTCTCACTATAATTCTTACGCGCATTTTGGAGTATATAAAAATGCTACTACTTTTTGTAGGCTCTGTTAGTTTTTTCTTTAAGGAATTAATATAATAATGATTTCACGTACATTAAATTTTTCCAATCAAAATCAATACATTCGCGTTCTTAAACTTCAATTTAGGCAGTAATACAAATAAATCTTTTTATTATAGTAGTAGGTTGGCCATGGCACCAGCCGCCCATTGAAAGACTACGACTGAAGGTATTAGGATGCAACTAGGACTGGTCCAGACAGTTCCAGGTTGAGTCTTCCTTCAGGACAGACCTTTCCTTATGCCTACATCTACACTGAATATTCTGGCATATTCATTACACATCTCTTGCTATTCTATTACATTTGACAAGTCACAACATTCTGCACATCTGTCTCTTTTACTTTCCTTTTCCTCACATTTTGTCATTATTTATGGAAGGTTCACAACTAATGGCCCCCAGTACCCGGCATAGTGGGGTGCGAAGAATCTCCGGGGATCGTGTTGACTCCACCATTGGCCTGAGGGCAGACACACCTGGTGGTAGTAATGGTTCTGCTCTTAACCTTGCACCTCCCAATAGATCTGCTTCTTTCACTCTTCACTATTCAAACATTCGTGGGCTGAACGCTAATCTTTCGTCTGTGGAACAGCACTTGGGCACTTTCCTCCCTAACCTCCTCCTCCTATCTGAAACCCAGTTGTCTATACATGCTTCCACTGACCCTTTCCAAATCTCCCACTATAAGCTGTATACTCGTTTTCGTTTCAAAGGTGGGGTCTGTGCTTACTGCAACATTAACACTCCTACTGTGAGGCTCATGGACCTTGAATCTCCTGACTTTGATGTTCTCAGGCTAAAAGTCTATCTCTCCACTACCACTATCATCCTTTGCTTCTGCTACTGTTCTCCAAACTCCACTGAGTTTGTGTCTTTCTTTGAATATCTCTCCTCGTGCCATGAGTCTTTGCTATCTTCTCACCCACATGCCTGAAGTTCTCTACATTGGAGACTTCAATGTACACCACAGTGAGTGGCTTCATTCTTCTCACACTGATGTGGGAGGAAGTGAGGCTCTTGCTTTCTCTATTACTCACGATCTGGAGCAAATTATCAAACATCCTACTCGCGTTCCTGATCATCATGAACATGCTGCAAACACTCTTGACCTATTTTTTACTTCTAACCCTTCAAACTACTCTTATTCTGTGCTTTCCACTCTTGGTAAATCTGACCACTCCATGATCTCTGTCTCTTCCATTTTCGCTCCCCCACCACCAATCCCTCCTACTCAACGCAGCCTTTGGCACTTCGAACGAACCCAATATGAAAATTTGCGTAACTTTCTCCTTGACTTCCCATGGGATGACTACTGGTTTTGGCCCCGCAACCCTGATCGTGTAGCTGTAAAAGTTGCCGAGATCATGACCGCGGGAATGGAGGCGTATATCCCCTCTTCTACAAAAACTTCCTCTCCCCCTAAACCTTGGTTTGACCGTGCCTGCTTCATGACTATCTGGGCTAGGAATCATGCTCACAGATCTTATCAAGCCTCTCCTTCCGATTTAACTCGCTCTGCTTTTATTATAGCTAGGTATCGCTGTACAGCTCAGATTCGAAGGTATAAGGCTTCCTTTATAAGAAGGAAACTTGATGACCTTAACTCCTCTCCCACTGACAAATGCTTCTGGTCCTTAGCCAAAAACCTCTCCAAAAACTTATGTAACTCAAGCTTTCCCCCTCTCATTCGTTCTGATGGTTCTATAGCTTCCTCTCCCATTGACAAAGCCACTCTCTTTGGCTTTCATTTTTCTGTCAACTCTTCTATCAACGATCCAGCTCACCTGTTCCTCAGTCTTTTCCCCCTCTCTAACCCTATGCCCTCCCTTATCCTTTCTTCACGCAAAGTTCATAAGGTTCTTCGCTCACTAAAGACAAACAAGGCATCTGGTCCCAATGGTATCCCTGCAAGGTTCCTTAAGGAGTTTGCAGATGAACTGGCTCCCGTGCTTTGCCGTCTTTTTCGCCTCATTCTGTCAACCAGTATCTATCCTTCATCTTGGAAGCATGCTCTAGTTCAACCTGTTCCTAAGAAGGGTGACCGCTCTATTCCTTCTAACTACCGACTTATTGCTCTAACCTCCTCTATTGCTAAAGTTTTTGAAACTTTGCTCAATGCTCACTTCTTGAAACGTCTTGAATCTAACTCACTTATCTCGGATCACCAGTACGGCTTCCACAAGGCAAGATCCACTGGTGATCTCCTGTCCTATCTTACTCATGTATGGTCATTTTCTCTGAGGAACTATGGGGATTCCTTTGTCGTCACCCTTGATATCTCTAAGGCTTTTGACAGAGTCTGGCACAAGGCTCTGTTGGCCAAACTCCCTGCCTATGGCTTTACCCCTTCTTTCTGTTCTCTGATTTCCAGTTTTCTTACTGACCGTTCTATATCTGTAGTTGTTGATGGCGTGACATCTAGCCCTTTCTCTGTTTCCAGTGGTGTTTCACAGGGCTCTGTTCTTTCACCTACTCTCTTCCTTCTCTTCATCAATGATCTTCTACAATCCCCATCTTCCTCTCTTCTTCATGCCTTTGCCGATGATTCTACCCTTCACTTTTCCTCTACCTTTTCTTCACAACCTTCATCTGTTACTCATAATCAATCTCGTATCACTCTTTCTTCTACTCTTAACTCCAATTTGCAGAGAGTATCTGAATGGGGCACTCAAAATTTAATTAAATTCAATGCCTCCAAGACACAGTTTCTGGCTATCTCTTTATCTTCTTCTCCTCCTGATAACCCTATTGTCTTCGAAACTAATGAAATTTACCCTCTTAACTCTATCAATATATTAGGAATCCATATAGCCTCTAACTTGTCTTGGAGGAATCACATAATCCAAATTTCTAAATCTTCATCCAAATAATTGGGGGTTTTGTTTCGTTTTCGTTATTACTTTTCCTCATTGCAGTTACTTAAAATTTACAAAGGTCTTATCCGCCCCTGCTTAGAATACTGCTCACACATATGGGGTGCTTCTTCCTTTACTTATCTTCTTGATAGGGTTGAATCTAAGGCAGTCAGACTCATTAATGATCCTTCTCTTACTTCTAACCTAGATTCTCTCTCTCCGCCGCAAGGTATCTTCCCTTTCGCTTTTCTATCGCTACTACTTCCATCGCTGCTCTGATGAGTTGGCGAGTTGCATCCCTCCTCCACTGCCGAGGCCGCGTAACACTCGCCAAGCGGCCTCATCTAACAGGTACTGTGTGGAGATTTGTAGCTTGCGGATTGGTCGGTGCAGCGACTGCTTCTTCCCATCTACCTCCAGACTCTGGAACTCTCTTCCTCCTTCTGTCTTTCCTAATTTTTATGACCTTTCATCCTTCAAAAAGCAGATATATTGTCATCTCAGAGCCTAGTCCTCCATATCTCTGGGTCCTCTTTACTTTGACTGTTTTTTTCTGTCTGTCGTTTTCATTTGTGTGACATTACCTCATCTCTTCCTTGCCCTTAACCTTTTTCTTTTCCTTCATCTTGGTATTTTCTCGTGCCCGGGCCTTTGTTGATGAGGGCAGTTTCTGCCTGTCCCGGTGTCACACTCTTAAAAAAAAAAAAATGGAACACCCTTTAAACGCAATTACTCGTTATATTCTTCAAATTATAACAAAAATTGAGTTTATTACTGCTTATAGCTATTAGTACAAATTATCCATGTTAGTAATGGGTAGAGAAATTCTACTTTTATTAATTTACTAAGAACCACACCCCTTATAGGCAGGTTGGCTGAGTCAAAGCATAAATGCAAGATAAAATGGCGGCGTCCACCGACCTCAATTTCTTTTAAAAATTGTCCCATTACTCACTGGATACAGATCACATATACTTAGCTATTTTAAGGAGGTGGTCCTGAAAAACCTCATGGCAGAAGGCAATGGAGGAGGGGGTTCTTCTTTCTTCTGGACACGGGAGGTTCCCGCCAATTTCTCCATCTCTCGAGTAAAATCGACGAATCGCCATCTTCTTGGTCGGATCCGGCAGCTTATACTTCTTGTAA
>JAXCGZ010022087.1:0-19709 GCA_037179515.1 Halocaridina rubra | reverse complement strand
ACCCTTGATAACAGCAATAATAATGATATTAATAATAATAATAATAATAATAATAATAATAATAATAATCTCCACAATCATCATCAAAGGAAGATTATTGTTGCCAATTATAATAATAATAATAATAATAATAATAATAGTAATAGTAATAATATAATAATAATGGATGGATTTGGTTTTACGTCACAAACTCCCTTTTCTACTAAGGGCTAGGACGGTTGCCCTCTTACGAAGGACTTGTTTTGGCAGATGTAATCGTTACCCTGAGTGTATGCCCTTACTAACCTCAGTCTGTGACGGGGTGCGAACCCTCGACCTGCCGCCTCAGAGTTGCAGACGCTACCATTTTGCCACGGAGGAAATTATTTTGCAGCCAATAAAAGCTTTACGGCTGCTTTTTGGGGGAGAAGAACATTGTAATGGGGAGTTGCTGTCGCTGTTTCTTCTTTTGTTGCATGATGGTATGGTAAGGAATCATGGCACTGTCGAGAAAATTGCAGAAAGTTACCGAACGAACCAATTATCGTCATATTCCTGCGAGAGTTGTTGGGCTGCTTTCACATATTGATATATGGTTGCCAGACGTTCGAGTGTAAGGCCAGGTTCTTCAATTTCTTCGTGCGTTTCCTGAATTTTTTCCTCTTCTTCGCTCGCTGAATTCGTCATTTCTTCCAATTCTTCATCACTCAAAGGCTGCGAGTGGCAGTCAATCAGTTCATTCACATTTTCCTGAGTCATATCTTTAAAGCCTTCTCCTCCTAGCAATGCAGCCAACTTCACAGCTTTCGCAACTGCCGACTTGTGCATTTCGTTAGGAGCAAATCCCTTGTAGTCGTGGATGACTTTTGGCCACAATTTCTTCCAGCTGGCATTGATTGCATTCTGAATATTTTGAAGGCATGTTGCAATCGTGTAATTACGCCAGTGTGACATCTTTTGTGAGAGATATGGGAAGATAGTAGATTGCTGCATACCTATCACCAAAGTAGGTGTAATTCATGCCAGAGAGAAATGGTTTGATAATGAGTGTAAAAGAGCTAAGGAGTGGAGAGACAAATGCTGGAAAAGGTATAGGATGAGAAAAAACATAAATGCCTGGCAAACCTACAAAAGAGCAAGAAATGACTACCTAAGTAAAAGGAGAGAGGCAGAGAGAGACTATGAGAAGGACATCACCAGGAAGGCTAAAGAAAATCCCAAGCTTTTCCACAGCTTTATCAGAGGAAAACTGAAGGTAAAAGAACAGGTTTTAAGGCTAAGGAGAGCGGATGGAAGCATCACTGAGATGGATGACGAGATCTGCAAAGAATTGAGCAAGGAGTTTCAGTCAGTATTTACAGTAGAAAGTACCCCACCCCCTCAGATTGCAGAGATAGAAGCTCAAGGGCCAGTATTAGAGAACATCAACCTTACAGCCACAGAGGTATGCAAAGCACTGATGACATATCCCCTCATGTACTTAAAAAATGTGCAAACTCAATATCAGTGGCACTAAGTATCATATTTAAAAAGTCACTGGAGTCAGGGGAGATTCCAAGATGCTGGAAACAAGCAAATGTGATACCTATCTTCAAAAAGGGAAGGAGGGAAATGGCTCTGAACTATAGACCAGTTTCCTTGACCAGCATAGTTTGCAAAGTTATGGAGAAACTACTAAGGAAACATTTCTCTCTCTTCACTTGGAATTCTTCAACTTTTTGTCAGTGAGGCAACATGGCTTCAGAGAAGGTAGATCAACAGTAACAAACTTATTGGAATTTTATGATGAGGTAAGCCGAATCTTGCAGGAAAGAGAGGGCTGGGCAGATTGCATATTCCTAGACTTCCAGAAAGCGTTTGACACTGTTCCACATTGGAGACTTATTAGGAAGCTGCAAGCAATGTCTAGAATAGGTGGAAATGTCTTGGAATGGATAAAAACTTACTTAGAAGGAAGGGAACAGAGGGTTAGAGTAAGACACTCAGTGTCTGAATGGGTTCAGTTTTAGGGCCACTTTTGTTCCTTGTATATGTTAATGACCTACCAGAGTCTGTAAATTCATTCATGAATATGTTTGCAGATGATGCAAAGATTGTGAAGACAGTAAAAAACGAGAACAATGGTAGAGAACTTCAGGAGGATCTAAATAGTCTGTGTAATGAGTGGTCAGAAAAGTGACTAATGAAATTCAATACTTCAAAATGTAAGGTAATGAGAATGGGTACAAGTGCAAGAAGGCCCAAGCTTGACTACTCGGTGGCTGGAGTACAACTTCAAGAAACAGAAAATGAGAGAGATCTAGGAGTAAACATACTGGCAGATTTGTCTCCAGAAATACATATAAATGGCATAGTAAGGGCAGCATATGCATTATTATCAAATGTAAAGGTAGCCTTCAGGCACATGGACAAGGAAATGTTCAGAAATATTTGTTACCTATGTGAGGCCAAAACTCGAATATGCAGCCCCCTTTTGGAATCCATACTTGAAAAAGCACATAGCTAAGCTTGAAGAAGTTCAAAGACATGCCACGAAACTGGTGCCAGAAATACGCAATCTCAGTTATGATGAGAGGCTAAGGGAATTAGACTTATCATCACTTGAAGCTAGAAGATTGAGGGGGGATATGGTGACAGTCTTTAAATTCCTTCATGGTTATGATAGAGTGGATAGGGATCGATATTTTGATATGGCTGGCTCTAGAACTAGAGGTCAT
This sequence comes from Halocaridina rubra, assembly GCA_037179515.1. Lineage (NCBI taxonomy): Eukaryota > Metazoa > Arthropoda > Malacostraca > Decapoda > Atyidae > Halocaridina > Halocaridina rubra. The sequence continues at coordinate 17,013 of JAXCGZ010022087.1, read as the reverse complement.
AGTTTGAAGCTTCGTAAGAAAACTTCTTTGCAGGATGTAAGGAAATACTTTTTCAGTGTAAGAGTAGTTGATAGTTGGAATTCGCTAAGCGAGGAGGTAGTTAACGCTATCTCAATCCATAGTTTTAAGGACAGGTATGATAAGTATCACTAAGTATAAAAAGGAACCGATCATGAGACGGGAAGATACGAGCTTTGGGCTCTCCCGTAAACACAATTAGGTAAATACTGAGAAGTCTTTGTCCAAGTCCATGACTTCAACCAGGTTTGCCAGGGGATTTCGTGTGTAGAGGGCCTTGAACGCACGAATAACGCCTTGATCCATAGGCTGAATCAGTGACGTCGTATTCGGTGGCAGGAACTCAACTTGAATACCGTTATATTCGAGATTATTTGCGTGGCCACCAGCATTAGCCATCAAAAGAAGGACTTTAAATTCAAGGCCTTTTTCCGCAAGATAAAGTTTTACCCGAGGAATGAAGCATTGGTGAAACCAGTCCTATGTGAGGCTTTTCTTGATCCATGCCTTAGGGTTATGCATCCAATGCACTGGCAGCAGATTCTTACTCTTGTTCTTTAAAGCCCTATGGTTCTTTGACTTGTAGATAAGCCCGGGCTTTAACATGAAGCCCGCAGCATTCCCGCACATGATGATGGTAACGCGATCTTTGTGCGCTTTAAATCCCGTGGCTTTAGCTTCTTCCTTGAAGAGAAAAGTGCGAGATGGCATTCTCTTCCAAAATAAGCCAGTCTCATCCATGTTGAAGACTTGCTCAGGAACATATTCCCCTTCGGCGATAATTTTCTTGAAGTCGTTCTTGACGTAATTTTCTGCGGCAGCTGTATCTGCAGAGGCAGCTTCGCCATGCACTGAAACGCCTTTTAGGCCATAGCGTTTTTGGAAAATGAAGAACCATCCCTTGCTAGCAACGAACGGTTGTATCCTCGATGGAGAATCGCTGGAGGGTCCTGGTTGTGGGTCGTCGATATCTTTTTCTTTCCCATCTTCCTCTCCACGGTCGCCACTGGCGTTGACGGGTTCGTTTGTAGCAAATGTATCGTACAGCTTTTTCGCCTTTGTTTTTTTTGATATTGGTGTCTAAGCTGATGTTTTTCTTTCTTCAATCAGCAATCCACAGGGCCAAAGCAGCTTCCATCCGCACTACTGCCTTATTACGGGATGTTTTGACCCTCTTCCCTGATTTATCAAAAGAAATGCTCGCTGTTTTCTTGATCTTTGCCTCGTCCTTTTTTATGTAGCGAACAGTAGATTCATTGAGGCCAAAATAGCGTCCGACATCCGTGAACATTTTTTCTTCTTTCAACATATCTAAGAGTTTCACCTTATCTACTATGGTTAACATCTTCCTTTGCCGCTTAGGCTGACTACCAGAAGCCTTAGAAGGTGAAGGACGTTTGGGAGGCATTGCAAAGGTTAAATTACGCGTGAAAACACAATCACAAGCAAAACGTATTAATAAGCACAACGTGAACGGCGCACACGTGAGTTAGACTGAATGAGTGAAGCGGGACATTGGAAAATGGTGGGAAAAGCAAACTGCAATGAAACAGCCAATCAGACCCCATGATACAGAACATACAGAAAAACAGTTCTGTGATTCGTCGTCTCCCGACCTTTCAGCCAATAGCATTCCATGAACTATTTCACGTAGGTGAGAGCCTTTTTATTTTCCGAAACGCTGATAGCGGTATCGTATTTTACATGGTGCAGTACTGTTAGTATTTATGTTTTTTTATTATTCTTTACTGTTTTATTATTCTTAGGCTAGAAAATACTTGTTTTATCAATAAAATAATGAAAATTTTAATATTCACTAGGTCACGTAGGTGAGAGCCTTTGCGTTTTTCGAAACGTGATACCGGTATCGTATTTTACATGGTGCAATACTGTTAGTACTGTATTTATGTTTTTTACTGTTTTATTATTCTTAGGCTAGGAAATACTTGTTTCATCTATAAAATAATGAAAATTTAAATATTCACTAGGTCACGTAGATGAGAGCCTTTGCGTTTTCCGAAACGCTGATACCGGTATCGTATTTTACATGGTGCAATACTGTTAGTATTTATGTTTTTTACTATTTTTTACTGTTTTATTATTCTTAGGCTAAGAAGTACGTTTTTTTATCAATAAAATCATGAAACTACTGGAAATTTTAATATACAGTATATGCTAGCTCACTTAGGTGCGACCCCAATACATTGTACGCTATCAGACACTATTTGACATGATGCAATACCCTGTACTGTGAGTTTTATATCTTAATTTATGGTTTTTACTATTTTTTACTGTTTTATTATTCGTAGGCTGGGTAATATATTTTTTCTATCAATTAAATAATGAAATTTGTTTTTTCAATAAAAAATTTAAAATACTGAAAATGTTCATGTTTTCCATATTTTAATATTTTTGTGTATACCCAAAAAATAAAATAATAATTTGCCAAAAAAAAAAAAGTGGTACAGTGAAAACGCGAACCAAGAAATGCGATGCAGCGAAGGATCACTGTATATATATATATATATATATATATATATATATATATATATATATATATATATATATATATATATATATATATATATATATACATACAGTGTTCCCCCCTTTATCACGGGGGTTCGGTTCCGGGACCCAGCGCGAACCAGGAAAATTTGCGGAGTAGGATCAGCCTATATGTACCTAAATATTTTAATTTATTTTTACGTTTACACCGTATAAACTGTATAAACCCTCCCTGTACTGTTAACAAACCACCCTTTAATTCATAAATAACAGCATGCAAGCGTAAATTTATATGACATACTCATGTACATAGGTATTTTACAATTATTTTTACATTTACTGTATAAACCCTCCCTGCTTTGTTAAAAAAACCACCCTTTACTTTATAAATAACAGCATGCAACGTAAATTTATATGTACGTGATAGGTAAACTTACCTTATCTGTTATAGTTAACATTTTCCTTTGCCGCTTAGGCTCACTACAAGAAGCCTTAGAAGATGAAGGATGCTTAGGAGGCATTGCAAAGGTTAAAATATGCGAGTAAAAAAATCACAAGCAAAACATATTAATAATAATAAGCACAACGTGAACGGCACACACGAGTGAGGCGAGACAGTGGAAGATGGTGGAAGCTTTTGTCCGAAACGCTGATAGGGGTATCGTATTTTACATGTTGCAGTACTGTTAGTATTTATGTTTTTTCTATTTTTTACTGTTTTATTATTCTTAGGCTAAGAAATACGTTTTTTTTTATCAATAAAATCGTGAAACTACTGGAAATATAAATATATATGCTAGCTCACGTAGCTGCGACCCCAATACATTGTACGCTATCGAACACAAGCAAAACGTTTAACAAGCACAATGTGACCGGCGCACACGTGAGTTAGACTGAACGAGCCTTTGTCCAAAACGCTGATAGCGGTATCGTATTTTACATGTTGCAATACTGTTAGTATTTATGTTTTTTACTATTTTTTACTGTTTTATTATTCTTAGGCTAAGAAATACGTTTTTTTTTATCAATAAAATCATGAAACTACTGGAAATATAAATATATATGCTAGCTCACGTAGCCGCGACCCCAATACATTGTACGCTATCGAACACTATTTTGCATGACGCAATACTGTGAGTTATATTGCACGTACGTATCTCATTCAGTTATTAGTACAATGTATATTAATTTAAAATTCATTTACTTATTTGATGATTGTCCAAAATCTATTGTATTTATTCATTGTAATTTGGACCAAATATTCCTTTTGTAAAGATTATACTTTTGAAAAGAGGTGGTCAATAAATGCATCTATCTATTTATCTAAATTTGTTTTTTACTATTTTTTACTGTTTTATTATTTGTAGGCTGGGAAATAAATTTTTTGGATCAATTAGATAATGAAATATTATTTTTCAATAAAGAAATTAAAATACTGAGAATTTAAATTTTTTTAGCATTTTAATATTTTTGCATATATCCAAAAAATAAAATAATAATTTGCCAAAAAAACCCGTGGTACAGTGAAAACGCGAACCAAGAAAAGCGATACAGGGGGGGAACACTGTATATACACACCCTGTAGTACTTCTTGAATATTCTGTTTTCAATAATGTAGCTATTTTCCGGCTATGCAATTTTGCTTATATAACCGGAAAGTCATCTTAAAATTTGGGCAAATTTATCATTCATATATCATACAACTTTTCATTTCTCTTGTTGTCAAAGAGAAACCATCAAATGAAGCTTTCTTTCATTTCACCAAACATTTATGCTCATTCACACTTTTGCATCTTTTATATAGTGATGCTACATTCACAATCCAGGCCTCTGGTGTTCCCAATTTTGATTCTTTATCTACCACTTCTCTGCCAGTTTCTTTGCACCAAGGAAAATAAATTTTGGAGTTGGAAGGCAGGATTGTCAAATCTCATCTACCTTAACTATATTGCCAGTGTTTATAACACTCAGAAAATTATTTCACCCTCACCACTAGAACAGAATGGGACTACACCTAGTTCTCAGAATAACGCGGAGATAGGTTCTCAGAAGTCACGTTTAAATGGTAAATCGTGTGAAAAAACAAGTCATTTTCCATAGGAAACAATGATAAAGGGCATAGCTCGTTCCACAACCATTCATAGACACTATACCAAAGATATAAGATAAATAAAACATATTTTATAAGTACGTAACAAAGCAGAAAGACCTGTAGTTATTTGTATTAACTTGCAAATAGTGTATAGTATAAAAGACATACAGATTTACTGTACAGTAAACAGATTAATGCACTCTATTATGCCGTTGGCAACAGGCTTACACTGGGACATGCATTGTGGCCAGACACACTATACCAAAGATATAAGATAAGTAAAACATATTTCATAAGTACATAACAAAGCAGAAAGACCTGTAGTTATTTGTAATAACATGCAAATAGTGTACAATATAAAAGATATACAGATTTATTGTACAGTAAACAAATTAATGCACTCTATTATGCCGTTGGCAACAGGCTTACACAGGTATGTGCATGGTGGCCGGGGTTGCCAGATAAAGCAGATGTTTTTATTTTCAAATGTATGGTACATTTTATGATATATATTAATCACAAGATGGTAGTACATACTGTAATTTGAAAAAAGTTTACTTCATCTTTAAGATACTTGAAATAACTTACCAGCTTACATGTATATTTTTTATACTTATAATTTCTCTCATTCATCTATTTTGGCAACACTGATGGTGGCGGTGAGGACTAGGATGCATACGTTTTGTCACACTTCCGAATCAGCTGATGCACCCTCACACGCTATTTCCCTGACGATATTTTGTTGAAAATATGTTTGCTGTTTGTTCTTAATGCTTTTTTCAATTTCCTTAATAATATCCAATTGCAGTAAGCAGTAGAAGAGGAGTAGGATGCGGGAGAATGAAGCTCTATTGGCAAACATTTTGCTACTTCCGTATCAACTGATGCACCCTCACATGCTATTTTCCTGATTATATTATATTGAAAATATGTTTGCTGTTTGTTCTTAATGCTTTTTTTCAATTTTCTTCATAATATCCGATCGCATAAGCGGTAGAAGAGGAGGAGGATGGCAGAAAAGTGCCTCTAAGGCAGTCGATTTTTTACTAAAATAAATTTTATTTTTTTATTATTTTGCATGGGCATTATTTGCAAATTTTGTGTTTTTTGGAGGCGTTATTGCAATTTCACTGTTAAAAAAAACACGGAAAAATGGAACAAGGTGTATTTGGCACCGCCCTTTCGATGCTGCTCTTTTGGCGCTAATCTGAATTCGCATTTCCCTTTTGGCAATAATTTATTTTGTGCTTAGCTTAGCACCAAGAGGGCAATGCCAAAACACTTTAGCGCCAAAAGGATGACGTAATTATACCCAACCCCCATTAGAGATATCCACATGTGCTTCTAGCCTCAGGAATTTGAAGCCAGATTTTTATTACACACGAGACCTCCTCACTAATTCAACTGGATATGCCATCTTATTTAAAATTCTTTTTTTCTTGATGCTGGACTCGTTTCATGCCAAGAGGTTAACCACGACTGAAGGAACAAAAATTATTTCAGCAGAATTTCGTCATACTTCACACAACTGTTTTGTGGCAAGAAGAATAAATTAGAGAGGTAGGGAATGGCACGCCTATGTTCCACTCTCCATTTTAGTCAGCTCATTCACTTGGAGGGAATGTAGCAGTCTTTTGCCTCCTCTGGCACTGATAAGATGGTATAACGCATTGTATTTCTGTGTATAACAGTTGTATGTTTCCGACAGAATGTCTCGTAACTGTGCAAGAGGAGGCAAATAGCGCAAAGAACCGCACGGAGGAACTGATTGCCGATAAAGCACGTATTCAAGAGAAATACGATGAGCTGAGTACTGCAGTGGATGCAAAAGTGAATCAGTTAAAGGTATGTCTCTTGTGAATTCCTGCTGGAAATGAGATTACACTTTGAGAAATGTGATTTTTATTTTGCTTTCCATTTGGTTATTAATGTAAATGATGATTAGATTATATTGTCAATTTCCTGTATTTAGTAGAGGGTTCCTAAAAACATAAAAGAGCAATTTTTATAATGCTACTCATCTTTAATATAGTTTATTGTTGCTTAAAAAACCAGAAAGAATTGAGGATTGAGTAGGAGAGGCTGATGTCTTAATGCCTCAGACTTTGATGTATAAGTGTTTGTGATAGTTTGGGTGAGAGATTTATATTATTGAAAAAAATTCTTAGTAACCTTACACCTGAAATTCATTATCATGATTAAAAGTAAAAACAGATTCCTTAGAGAACGATTGTTAGTGCAGCGGATGCAAAGAAGCTACGATGATTACCAAAGATTTATTGGTGTTTTGAAGTGCATGAGGGGTGGAATATAAAAATTATCCTGGGGAAAGGTTTGGTAATTATGTAGTGTATGGATCTGGTAGTTAAATATGTATTGTTATTTTTTATTGTTAAAAAATGACTAGTATATATGATATAATGACTGAGGCCCCTATTGGAACTTTTTGAGTTTGAATGAGTAAAAGGATGTGTGGTGAAGTGGGCCAACGGGATATCTCGCACCCGCTAGCTTGGTGAACTGTGATGGACGGGTGTGAGAGGTGTTGCCACATGACAAAGAGGTGGGGGTAAACCAGTTGTGGCTGTTGGGCATCACAATAGAATATCCTTGCATGCCTACCTTGTGGGTGACTCAAGCTGGGTGGTAGGGGGGGAAATGTGTCAACTCTTTATCCCCAAGCAGCTAAGAGGAGTGGTTGAGGTATTTGTGGATTATGGTGAATGTGTGTGTTTCTTGGGTTGGCCACCCCCTTACAAGGGAGAATGGGGTCATATATATAGATATGATGTGTGAAAAGAGGTTTGATGGTAAGGTATGCCTCTTGCAGAGCATTGATTTAGGAGTAAAGGTTTAAGTGGAAATAGAAACATTAAGAAGGAAACTGTGCTTGAGAAGAGGAGGATGGCAATAAGAGGAAAGAGGCAAGACTGTTAAATGTTACTGTACGTAGTAGAACATATTAGGTAATCTCAAAACATTCATTAACGAAGGTATAAGAAAGATTTGGTGGAAAGGTAAGAGAAAAAAGTGAATTTGAGAAATAAGCGTATAAAAATGTCAAAGAGAGAATGACTTGAGGCTGAGGAGATAAAATGAGAAAAGAGAAAGGATGGGGAAGTCATAGCCTTGGAGAAAAACTAAGTACGATGGGCCTTTGGATACTCATAGAAGTGTGGAAGAAGAGACAGGCAGGGTGTTGAGAGGAATCTAAGAATTAGGAAAGGAACATTTGTTACCTCGTAGGGGGAAAAAGTTTGTTATGAAATATACCTTTTAAGATCAGAGGCTTGAGCTAAGAGAAATGTACAAAAGTAAGTTAGTGTAGAAACAAGAAAAGATGATGGTCTTGATATAATGAACAGTTGAGAAAAGGGGCTAGGCTGTTATCGAAGAATATTCATTATAATAGGAAGAGTTTATGGAAAAATTGAATGGACTGTTGCATGTCTAAGTGAAATAAGGTTGAGACAGAATTTTAAAGAAGAGTTTTGTGGTCATGAGTGAAGTTAAATTGTCAAAGAATATAGAATTTGTGAGTGGAATAAAGAAGGGCAGTTCAGGGAGTCTCTGGGTTACATCACCCTGAGTCACGATGTTCTGCCGTTATGACAGAGGCCCATAAATTATTAATAAATAAATTATTTGACCTACCTGGCTTGTGTGGTAAATACGAACTTTGTGCTCTGATCAGTTTGTGAGTGTGGTGGACGAATACAGCTAGCAGTAATGTTGTATTCATATATATGAAGGCTTTGTATATTTCTTTGTTTATGTATATGTCTATTTGAAGGAATCAGATTTCATTATTAACAAAATTACCAAGCAAATCATAGCCGTGTATGAATGATCCATCTATGTTTATATTTATCTCATATTGTATACTTTTGACATTTTATAAGTCCAGTGTATAGAATCAAGAAACAAACTCATGAAAATGGTAATAACCTAGAAACGAAACATGAAGAAGAATTATTTGGCAATATCAACTAAAGTATTTATGGATAAAATACATATCACCAATGAAGCACTGGAATATATTACGAAACAAGATATGAAGAGGAAAATTAAAAGCAGTGATCTAATTTAAAACTTTACTCCAAATGGAAACAAATGAAGACTGAAGAAAAGCTATGTGACAGTAGACCAGCATAATACTTTTTTTACAAAGCAAGAACAAATAATTTACAATTGAATGACAGGAATAGACACAAGCATGATAATACAAAGTGTTTAGTGTGCAAAAGTGTGATAGAAGACCTTAATCATTTAATTTTGTGGTGTACAGTTTTTAATAAATTGAGAGCCAAAGAACCCCCACTCCAGGGTGAAGAATACCTGATACAACTGTTACTTTTAAAAAAAAATAAAAGAGACACAACAAAGGAAATTTTATATAGATTTTAGAGAAAGAGAGAAACCAAAAGGGCAGCATAGTAAGAACGCATTTTTAAGAGAATTGCCATTGTAAAGGCATTGCTTTTCAACTTGAACCTTAACCTCTCATCTGCCATATACTTTATTGTGTTCATTCGGTGTGATTACATACTTTCATCATGATTTAAATTAAGATGTTATTAGTGCTCTGGCTGGATAAACAGTATCGACGGTGCATCCCAATGAGCCTCCTGTTAATTCAGGAGAAAGCAAAAAGATTATTTAATGCCATGAAAATGAGAAAGGGGAAGAAAAAGCTTCGCCCACTTCCTGCTGACATGCCTTATTATTGTTCTTGTGCTCATTCACTGGTGTTAAGTCGTTCTACCCTAAGTTGGATCTGGGAGCTGAAGTAATCCAGTTCATCAGATGCAAACCAACCATGGTAGTAAAGGTAAGCAATACTGTATAGTGCACTTTTGCTATTTTTATGTCTTAGATTAAAAACTTAGCTGATGTTTCTGTTTTAGATTATTTTTAGCATTGGTAGGTTACCTAGGTTCGAATTTAGGTGTTTTCCGACTTACAGTGAAAACCGTGTTAAAACAGATGTCAGGAACGGAACCCTGTTGTAAATCGCACTTATGTAGCTGTGTTGAACTGCATCAGTGAAAGTGAATATAAGATTTGTGGGTGGAATGAAGAGTGGAATAGAGGGAAGTATATGATTAATCACACATGTAACTGTGTTGAACTGCATCTTTGAATGTGACTATGAGATTTGTGGGTAAAATAAAGAGGAAAAGTAAATGATTAATCACTTATGTAGCTGTGCTGAACTGCACCAGTAAATGTGAATATAAGATTTGTGGATGGAATAAAGTAGAGAAGTAATTGATTAAGCGCATATATAGCTGTGCTGAACTGCATCAATCAATGTGTTTAGCTATTAAGGACTGCTATTTTTTTCATTCAAGTTTGTAGTTTTTCAGTAGGTTTGACCCACTTGTAAGACTGTGGGAGAAGGCCTTACAACATGTCTAAAATATCCTCATTGTTGGTTTAGAGAATGTAAGGAAAGTAATATTTCACCCACAAATAGAGATGTGTTTCCCTACCATACTTAGATACACATATATGCATGTGCACATTCGTGAGTATATATTTAAAGATTACAGTCAGTGAACAGAGAGACAGCTCTTGTACTTACTCTTTCTTTCATGATATCTTATGACTCGCTGGCAGTTATTTATGTACTTTCATGTTACGTTCCTTAAATAATATTGTTTCTACAAGATTATGATGGACAGTAATCTCATATCTGGATTATTATATGTGACTCATCCATTACCTGAAATATTGTGGACAGGATATAGAGAAAAAATCTTTTCATCATGTTTGTTGTTTTTTGACACCTTTCACAATTTCTACTTTTTGTCTGATTCTAATGAAACTTATAGTATATACTAAGCAGTATCCTGTCCCAGGGCTTAGAGATATTTTGTTTTGCATGAGATAAGGTGTTAACGCTCGCAACTTTGATTTGTGACCTCAAAGGTTCGTTGTCAGTCTGAGGTTAAAAAGGGCATTCACTTAGGGTAATGATCACACTTGCACTGTCCTCGCCCATAGTAGAAAAGGGAGTCCGTGACTTAAAACTGAGCTATGAGACAATATCCGGCTGAACTTGTACTAAAAAGAAATGTGAGGTCTATACTAGGTTATTTTTGGCAAAAGAGAAACTGGAAATTCTGATCATGTAAATTTACAGGTTCATATATGTCACTGATGTTGACAATGGCCTATTTATTTCTTCTCATTCATAGCTACTGATAGGCAGTAACTCTAACACACTTTGCTATTTCAACATATTGTAGCACAGTGCTTCCAAGAATTATAACATTGTTTGCAGTGTGCACTATACAAAATTAAGCCTGGGAACATATGGGAAGGCTTAAAATGTCCTTTTCAGAAGTGATCACAAAGGGAGCGTCAAACAATGGGTTACTTTTGAGTGGACAGATGTGAGCGAGGAGAGGCTGCAAGGTTAAGCAGTGTCATGTACACTTAATAGTAATTAGACTTCCTGATATGATTATTTAACCCAGTGGTTCTCAACCATTTTCAGTATATGCACCCCTTTCATATCAGCAGTCAGTTCTTGCACCCCCTTGATTGCTGAAATACAAAAAAATGCTAAAAATACAAAGTTGATGTGATGTGTATTAGTAACAAAATATACATACATACATACATATATACTTATATACATATACACATACACATATATTATATATAATACAGGAAGAGGTGTTTTCTTCTTTTTATGAATTGTCACCAAAATATGTGATGGAAAAACTTGAAATATGTTGTTTTAATCAGTACATTTGTAGTCATCACAATACATTCTATGAAAGTATTGTAATGTCTACACTGATACAGCAATGATCTATGTTACATAAACAGCCCATTGCCCATTTAAATATATGTGAAGAAAGCAAAATCAGAAATAATACACAACTAATCTTCCACCCTACTGTATATGTATAAATAAGAAAAAGTTATTAAAACAGGGACACCATAACTCACTCAAGCAGAAGACTGCGTGTTGATGGTGTGGGTGGGTCATAGTCATAGTCATATATTTTAATGCCAAATATTCAGTATACATACAGGAATAAATATGTACATTATATTCAGAGGCACTAGCCTGCTGAGCAAGAGCTCCTTGGCAGGCAGTTTAATATACATTTCACATAATTTAAACTATGATGCACCAATACTGAATTAATTATTATTCAACAGCGGCTTGATTTTGCCTAGTAAATAAATGCTGTTTGATGTAGCTCTAGCAAATTTAATATACATTTCACATAATTTAAAGTATGACGGCAATAGTTAACAACAGCTCCAATATAGCAATCTCATACTTATCTTGTAATAAAACAAAACAGTAGCCTGACCTTAACCTGGACATAATGATGCACCAATACTGTATTAATTATTATTCAACAGCTGCTTGATTTTGCCTAGTAAATAAATGCTGTTTGAGTTTCTTTTTAAATAAAGTTATGCCAGTTATTGTTTTTAAATCTTCTGGTGAAGCATTCCAACATTTTGGGCCAAAACAGTGAATAGAAAATTTGTACAAGGTTGTTCTGGGCTGTGGACATATCAAATTTATATTGTTACCTCTGGTTCCATGGTTGTGTTGAATAAATGTAAATATTTTTCTGTTATCATTAACATCACTATGTATAATAATAAGACAGAAATATTGTATCAAGTAATTAAATTTAAGCAAGTTTAGCTCCTTGAATAAAGAGGAAGTTGAGTCATATTTTCCACTATATGTAATAGTTCTGATCAGTCTTTTCTGAGTTACAAATACATCCCTTACAATTGACGGCCAAGTACAACCCCATATGGACAAACAATATGTAATATGAGGATAACACAGGGAATAGTATATGCTTTTTAAGGCCTCATTTGTTAGGTTATGGCGAATTTTATACAAAATTCCACACGTCTTGGACAGTTTTGAGCAGACAGATTGAATATATTTCCAACTTAAATTTTCATCAATAATTACTCCCAAAAATTTCTTACAAGCAACTCTTTTAATTTCATACCCATTCATATTAACTTGACCAATATTGTGTACTACAGATCTATTTTGAAATAAGATATAGTCAGTTTTAGAAACATTTAGCTTTAATTTATTAACAGAGACCCAGTTGTTAATTTTTTCTAATTCACTATTTAAAACAGAATGCAGGTGATCAAGGTTATTATCATGCAAGAGAAGGTTGGTGTCATCTGCATAAAGAATATATTTGAATGTATTACTGGCATTGGAAATATCATTTAGATAAACTAAAAATAACAGTGGGCCCAGTATTTATCCCTTTGGTACTCCCCTCTCAATAGTTTGCAACAAAGATGCTTTCCCATTACAATATACGGCTTGTTTTCTAATTTTCAAGTAACTCTTAAATAACTGTAATGGTGTTCCCCTAATACCCACACAAGTTAGTTTTTATATATAGTGGTGTGGTCTGAGACATGATGATAACCTCCCTAGGTGTCCTATACTCGTCCCTTTCTCGTCCATCCAAATCACATACGTGTACCCTGTACTCGAGTCCCTTGCAACTTTGCCACTTCATTAGGAAATTAGGTTCAGAACTTTAGGTTTATCTCTATCTCAGAACACTGCTGAAGCAAAAACAAAATTTTTTTTTTTTCAGGAAAAATGTAGCGCGTATATAAAAATATATTTTGCTTTAATTATTCATAGGCATCCTCGCACCCCTTAGGAACCGGCCTCACACCCCTGGTTAAGAATCACTGATTTAACCCCATCCATTGCTGCTGTTGTAGTGTCATTTGTTTATATTTTATGACTTGCAATTATTTTGAACTTTCTCTTTATAAACAGTGTCATTATTTTTCACCCTCAAGTAACCTATTGGAGTGAGTGACTTTCTAAAATTAGTAAATTAGCAAATAATAGTAATAATAATAATAATCGCAATAACGTCAATTATATTCCTGTCTGGAGAGGTCTAATGTTTGTTGGGCACCTTTAGGTGAGTCATATGAAGTCCTTTCCCTAGTCTTTTAACATTCTTGTTACACCGTCTGTTTAGCATGTACTTACACAACTTTACTACTAAATTATGAGAAAGATTTTGAATGTGTTAAAAAAAAACTTCATTTACTGGGTCTTATATATAGTCTGTAGAAGTGTATTTAACATTGCTAAAACCTTAAAAAATTTCCAATAAAGATTCTGAAATTTTGAATTTGTAAAAAGATATTCAGCCTGCAAAAAGCTCATATGGCAATTATGGATTTCTCAATGTTGTGTGATTTTAATCCTCCGTTGCTAGAATGTCTAACTTTAGCGAGTCTTTAGAAGATGTTTCTTTATTTCAGGTGGTTGTAAACCAAAGGGAAGCAGAACTGCAGCGAGTTAGATCTCAGCTCTTGCAAAGATCAAGCGCTCCTATGAATACCATCGATCTCACTCAGCCTGATATGTCTCATATGATTCATTTGAAACAGGTATTTTTTTTTTTTATTATTGTTTTTCAATTGGCTATGGAGAATGTCTTTATGCTTGTTTTCAAATTTGTGTTAATGAGATGTTTGAGGTTAGAATATTACTAGTTTGAAGTATGGAGAGGGTACATGGCCCCCTTTCCCCTCATAAGGGGGATTTCTCAGCCAAGAAACATGCATTTACTGCAATTCACACGTACCTCAGCCACTCCTCTTAGCTTCTTGGGGATAAAGGGTTGCCACATTCCCCCCCCCCCCTAGCACCCTGCTTGGGTCGCCCACAAGGTAGGCAGGCATTGTACAGTACCTCTGCTGATTCAATATACTCATAGAGCACAGCTTGAAATGTGTTGAATTATGGGGCGTCAGTAATTACAAAAAAAGACCCCAAAATTTTTTATCATATTCCCAGTATAGAATATGATGGAATATATTATTATTTTTTTTTTCTGAGACTGGCATAGAATATGGCCCTCATCGAGCAACAAAAAAGATTGGCTGAAAGAACAGTCAAGGTAATGATAACCTAAAATTATGACAGGATTAGTCCCTGAGATGACTATTGATCAGAAAGAAGAAAGGTCATAAGAGTTAGGAAAGACAGAAGGAGGAAGAGAGTCCCAGAGTCTAAATGTGGAAGGAGAGAAGCAGTCACTGCACTGACCACTCCATGAGCTACAAATCTCCACACAGTACCTGTGCTACATGCCTGCTTAGTGTGTATTATGTGGCCTTGCCAATGACACAAGGATGCAACTCGTTAACTCATTAAAGCAGCGATGAAAATAGTACCAATAAAAGAGAGATATAGAGATGAGATCCCCCAGCAGAGAGAAAGAGAATCAAAGTTAGAAGTAACAGGTATATCGTTGATGAGTCTCATGGCATTAGATTCAACCCTTTCAAGGAGAGAAGTGTAAGAAGAAGCACCTCAGATGTGAAAGCAGTATTCTAAGCAAGGACTGATAAGAGCTCTTAAGACTTTTAGTAATTGAGATGAGGAAACGTAATGATGAAAGGGAAGCAGAGCTCCAAATTTATCAGATGTAGCTCTAGCAAATTTAATTATGTGCTTCCTTCAAGACAAGTTAGAGGCTATCAGAATTCCTAATTTGGTAACAGAATTAAGAGGATAAATTTCTTTATTTTTGAAAAAGACAGGGCTATCAGAGGGAGGAGGAGATAGAAAATAACCAGACATTGAGTCTTGGAAGCATTAAATTTTCCTATATTTGTTGGCCCTGCTCAGGTACTTCTGTAAATTGGAACTGAGAGTTGAAGGAAAAGTGACACAAAACTGATTTCAGGGTGGTGATGAGAGGGCAGAGGAAGCATGATGGGTAGAATATTTGGCAAAGGAGTGGATAACAGAAAAGAACAGAGACTGGAGATCATTGATGAGGAGATGAAAGAGAGTAGGTGAAAGAATGAACCCTCTGAAACACAACTGGGAATGAACTAGATGTTGTGCTGTCAAACACTACAGATATAAAATGGTCAGAAAGATAACTGGATATCAGAGATCAGAGAAAATTGGCAAAACCATATGCAGGAAGTTTGGCTAATAAATCCTAATACCATACTCTGTCAAAAGCCTGAGAGATATCAAGGGCAGCAGCAAGGAATTCCTCAGTTCTTCAAAGAAGATGACCATACATGAGTGAGATTGAAGAGGATGTCACAAGAGGATCTCGCCATTTGGAAGCCATACTATAATCAGAAAAAAGAAGGTTAGATTCGAGATGTTCCATGAAATGACAGTTGAGCAAAGTTTTGAATACTTTAGAAATAGCAGTGGTTAAAGCAATTGGTTGGTAGTTGGAAGGGATAGAATGGTCATGCTTCTTAGGAACTGGCTGAACTAGAGCTTGTTTCTAAGATGAAGGAATGATGTTGGTCAAGATGGCAAAGTACAAGAGCCATTTCATGTTTAAACCCCTTAAGGAACCTTGCAGGGTTTCCATGCTGTCTGGGTGCCTTGTTCATCTTCAGAGAGTGATAAACCCTATGAACTTTGCATGTAGAAAGAATTGGGTAAGGCATAATGTTAGAAAGAAGTTAAGTAAAGTACCCTGGAATCGATTACAGAAGAGTTGGCAGAAATATTAGGGCCAAAGAGAGTGACTTTTTTATTGAGAGAGCAAGCTATTGAACTATCAGAGCAGTGAAGACGGGGAAAGCTTGAGTTAAAAAATCTTTAAGAAAACCATTCAGCTAAGGACCAGAAAAATTTATCAGTGTAGCAAGAGTTTAGGCCATCAACTTTTCTTCCCAGAGAGGAAGCTTAATACCTGCAAATCTGATCTGAGCAGGGATTTTTAGCTGTAATAAAAACAGAGTAAGTTAAATCAGAAGAGGCTTGGTATGACTATCATGCCCATTCTCTGGCATGAATAGCCATGGATAAGGTATGGTCATACCAATAATTAGAGGGAAAGGGAGGTGTTTAGAGGAGGGGATGAACATCTCCTTCCCTGAGGTTATGGTAGCAACGTTTTGGGCTGCCTGATCAGGGTTACACGTCCGAAAACAGTAGTCATCCTATGAAATATCAAGGAGAGACTTATGAAAATCATCATGTTGGATATGTGCCTAGTGTCAAAGGTTGCAATGGGTAGGAGGGATCATTGATGAGGGAGAAAAAATGGAAGCGATTGAGAGCAGAGAGTGGTCAGACTTACCAAGAGGAGAAAATACAAAATATGAATATAGTGGTGCATGTTATTGAAAGATATGAAAAGATTGTTGATGTTCCCTAGGCTGTCAGGGCGTACAGCCCCGAATCCCTAAGGAAGGCGCTGCCAATCCCTGGCTTTCCCACAGAGCTCTCTGGGAGTGTACATTTTTTGGCACATGTGGTTGTAAGTTGTGCAGTCCTCCATAATATGTTTCCTCCTGGACAGGCATCATGGAAGGTGACAGCCAGCCTCTTCTGATAGCTCAGAGGGGCT